>CM026553.1:41620861-41821908 GCA_015143295.1 Tetracentron sinense | reverse complement strand
CTGACATCGATGCCTTCGGGCTCCACTAGTCCTCGCATCCTGGGTATGCTATTCACCGAAGTGAACTCAAATGAGTGAAACCCAGGAACCTCTTTGGGATATTCCAAGTCGATGAAAGGAATATCAGATTGATGTCTTATTGAGGGCATGTTTTCTGCGAGGATCGTGATGACCTCATCGTCCTTAATGTATTTTAACCTCTGGTGGAGGGACGATGGCACTGCCCCGGCTGAATGGAGCCAGGGACGGCCAAGCAAAAGGTTAAATGCTGCAGGGATATCTACCACCTGAAAGGTGATGTCAAAGTTATGTGGACCTATGGTTACTTCTAGGTCAATCTCTCCTACAACCTGCCTTTTTGAGCTATCAAAAGCTCGGATAGTCATCCCGTTAGGTTTGATGTTTTCTTCACTAATCCCAAGGCTCTGGATAGTGGCTCGTGGGCAGACATTTAAGGCTGACCCGTTGTCAATCAAGACCCTCGCCACAATCATCTCATTGCATAGCACTGTGATGTGTAGTGCTTTTGCATGGTTAGTCCCTTCAGGACCTAATTCTTCTTCATCAAAATTTATTGTGGTGAGGGCCGTGATATTACCGACCACTTTTTCCAGTTCCTCTGGAGATATAGTTGATGGAACCTGAGCCTCATCCAGTACTTTTAACAAGGTTTTACGGTGTAATTGAGAGGATAAGAGCAAACCTAGGATTGAGATTTGGGCAGGCATCTTGTTCATTTGCTCAAGAACTGAATACTCCGCCTTTTTAGACTGTTTGAGGGCCTCCAGGACTGACTCGTCGCTGACCTTGTATCTCCTGGTCCTTTCCAGATTCTTTCTCTCCTCTTCCCTCTTCCGGTTCTCTTCCTCTTTTCCTCTTGCCCTTCTCTCTTCCTCCCTTGATTCCAGGGCTTCCCTTTCTCTGCTTTCCTTGACTTCTTTCTCTATTGCCATCTCGTTCATTTTTCCTTTTCCTTTGACCTTTGACGGGTCGGATCTGTAGACCTGCCCATATCGATTGAGGTTGTCCACGTCAGCAACTGCTCCCTTAGCCTTTCCTTTTTCTGGTTGACGGATGTTATTATAGTTAAATGGCATCCTTTTTAAATCCACAGGAGGTTGTGGAGTGGGCCAGTCGAATATGATTGGCTTAGGAGTTGGAACTTGACTAACTTGAGGGGCAGGCCAATCAAACACGATTGTTTTCGATTCTTGGGCCGGTGGAGGAGTGGGCCAGTCGAATACAATTGGCTTAGAGGGAGCGGCAATAGGAGAAGGCCAATTGAACATGATTGGCGGCTTTTGATCATTTACAGTATTAACCGGAAGTGATGCTCTTTGGTCCTTGAAGTAAACCCTGAATTTTGCCCCAGGTTTTTGGATCAATTGAGATGGATCAAAGTCAAGGTCGTCCCACTCAAGGGTATTGACAGTCCTTGAGGTGGACGCCCCATTGTGGTTGTAAGTAGGAAGGGGGTTCTGATGAATACCGGAGGGAGCTGGTGGGATTACAATTCTCCTGCTCTCAATTAGATCTTGGATCTTCTGCTTCAATATCCAGCACCTATCTGTGGAATGCCCCGGAGCATTCATATGGTACTCACAATTCTGATTGGGGTTGTAGAATCTAGAAGTCTTATCTTGTACTCCTGGCTCGACCGGGCTCACAATTCCTTCTTTCAGTAAAGTGCGCAGCATTTCTGACGGGCGTGCAGGGAGGGGGTCTAAATGGCGGTACCTTCGTTGGTAACCTTGGTTCTGACCCTGACCTAGGTTCTGATACTGTTGCTGCTGATGTTGCTGCGGGGATGATGCCTGGAAAGGCTGGACAAATCCTGGGTTTGTCACTGGAGCTGGATATCGGAAGGATGTAGGTTGAGCATAAGCAACTTGCCCATATGCAGTGGCCGTTGTCCCGGATGCCTCACTTTCTTTTTTCTTATTTCCTGTGTAGACCTTCTTTGCAGTATGTCCGCCATTTGCGTACGTGTCCATAACTGTACGAAACGTAGCATGATCCATGATCTTACCTGTTTTTACTCCTTCGTCGATGCCTTCCCCGTATTGAATGATGGTTGCGAAGCCTTGCTTCGTCTGTGTCACCAGACGATCATAATATGGGGCCTTTAAAGTTGATACGAAAGTGCTGACCATCTCTTCCTCCATCATAGGAGGTCTGACCTTCGCGGCTATGTCTCGCCATCTATAGGCGTGTTCCCTGAATGATTCAGAAGTCTTTCTCTCCATTTTAAGGAGATCCATTCTGGTAGGGACTACCTCTGTGTTGTACCGGTATTGCGCCACGAAGCTTTCTGCCAAATCCCTCCAACGCTTGATCTTTGAATGATCAAGTTCAGAGAACCACTGCAGTGCCCCTCCGGATAAACTCATTTGAAAGAGCTGCAGCATCAACTGTTCATTTTTCCCATATATCCCTAGAGTGCCTCCATACAGTTTCAGGTGGGCTATGGGACAGCCTTGGCCATTGTATTGCTTAAACTCTGGGATTTTGAAGTTAGGTGGGAGGTTAGTTACGGAGTATAAGCATAGATCGTCAACATCTATCTTGGTGAACGGATCCGCCCCTTTAACCAATCTTAGATCGTTTGTGAGTTTTTCTACTTGGGTGGCCAACATACTTTTTGAATTCTCATGACGCAATTCTTCTTCTTCGTAATGGGTCATCTTTGGATGATCAAAATAAACAGGTTGCTCCTCTGTGTGACCCAGATCATTTGGTGGGGGGGGTGGTGGTGCCCCTGTCCGTGCTTGCCTTGGGAATCTTGGTTGATCATTCGAACCTTCCGGGTTATCCGGGCTCCT
Source organism: Tetracentron sinense (assembly GCA_015143295.1). NCBI lineage: Eukaryota > Viridiplantae > Streptophyta > Magnoliopsida > Trochodendrales > Trochodendraceae > Tetracentron > Tetracentron sinense. The sequence goes on along the minus strand of CM026553.1, from coordinate 41,819,086 downwards.
GTCTAACCGGGCCAGAATCTGTTCCATCATCAAACTCATGTTCTGCATGTTGCTTCTCAATTCGGATAACTCATCTGTGGTTCTCAATTCGAACTCGCTTCGGACAGGTTCATGCTCTTCTGCCATTTTAAGAGAGTTTTGTCTAGATCTTAAGAAGTAAGGACTCCGAACAGGTTGAGTCAACGAGGATAGAGCTTTCCTCCTCGGAGCTATAATGAATAACCTGAGAATAAGAAAGAAAGAAAAGGAACAAATATGGGAAGAATCTCTGTTGATGAACACTTCTTTCGATGGGGAACTTTCCTTTAGCTGAGACAAATACTTCGAACTTATTTTTGCTTTTTTTTTTTTTTCCTCTTTTTTTTTTTTCTCCTTTTTTTTTTTTTCAAGAATGAGTCAAGATCAAAAGGCGGGATAGAGGTTTTTTAGCCTCTAACAAGGTTGCCCGTAGGACTTAGGGGAATTCTAAAAACAATGGCGGGATAGAGGTTTTCAGCCTCTAACAAGGTTGCCCGTAGGACTTAGGGGAATTTTAAAAATAATGGCGGGATAGAGGTTTTCAGCCTCTAACAAGGTTGCCCGTAGGACTTGGGGGAATTTTAAAAACAATGGCGGGATAGAGGTTTTCAGCCTCTAACAAGGTTGCCCGTAGGACTTAGGGGAATAATGGCGGGATAGAGGTTTTCAGCCTCTAACAAGGTTGCCCGTAGGACTTAGGGGAATTTTAAAAACAATGGCGGGATAGAGGTTTTCAGCCTCTAACAAGGTTGCCCGTAGGACTTAGGGGAATTTTAAAAATAATGGCGGGATAGAGGTTTTCAGCCTCTAACAAGGTTGCCCGTAGGACTTAGGGGAATTTTAAAAACAATGGCTCATTCTCTTTTTTTTTCTTCTTTTTTTTTTTTTTGAAGTCCGAAGGTTCAGCTAAAGAAAAATTCCTCACAACTAAGTGTCCATTAACAGAGACTTAGAAATCTCGAAGATAAAGCATGGAGATAATCAGTATAGTGAACAGGGAATGTTCTACTGCCTGAGCTTTTTGGGTAGTTGCTCTGTAATATCCAGTGCGGATACCAAAGACTTACGGCACCACTCAGTTGAACATTGTGCAGATGACTAATCTAAACATTAACATCATTCAATACTATCATCAGAAAACAATGCAAGGCAACGTGTCCTCAACAAATATCTCTATATGAGGTTTGTAGGGTCCTAATGTCCATCTAAAATAGGTCCCACAATCATAGAATATCCGTGCACGATCCGTGCACTTCCTTTATTCAAAACGATTGGGGTCGGAATGTTTCGTCGCCGTTTCCGGGATGCTATCCACGGTCGTTCAACTACTTAGTTCCGAATATGGGGGTAGGTCCGGTTTCGGACAACATGAGGGGAAGTGGATGCCGTGAACAATAGTGCAAAAGATGAAGCAGAAGAAAACCATAAATAAAAAAATGAAAATAGCAAGAAATTAATTTAATGGAGAAAGTTAAATTGAGGCTCGAATCCTCTAAGTCCCCAGCAGAGTCGCCAGCTGTGCGATAGCCGGCCCGGGTCGATCCCCCCCCCACATCCGTGTTTTTCAACCGATGTGAAGCCGAGATCTGTTAGAGTCGCCACCAATCAAGATTTTTGGGTGTGATTGGTCACCCACAATTAAGAACCCTCGATTGAATTAAAAAAAAAAAAAACCGAGAATGGGTCCGGGGATTCTTTTATGAGTTGGGGAAGGTGTTAGGCACCCCACCTCATCCGTCGAGCGACGGTTACCTCTTAACTGTCTCCATTAAATTAATTCGAAGTTATTTTCTATTTTTTTATTATTATTTCGAGAAAAACCACCCCTCCTCGACCGAGTTAAGGCGATTTCTTCCCTACTTGTTTTCTTTTATTTCGAGATTGGAAAGCCACCCCTCCTCAACCGAGTTAGGGTGAATTTCTCTCTACTTGCGCGGCAAAATCCATTTTCCCTAAATCGGCGAACGGCCACACATCCCTCCTCAACCGAGTTAAGAGGGGCCCCGCCTACATTTGGATGGAAAAGGGACAAAACTACTAACAATAATAAAGAAAAGCTTAAAAAGAAGTCGAAGATCTAGTCTTCCGGCCCTTTCTTTCACCCGGATTTCCTCGTCCGCACAACCGTGAAGAGGGAAATCTCCGAGCTACTCAGAGAAAGTGAGGGAAGAAGAGACTTGGACGGGTAGAAACAGAGGATCAGGATGTGGCATACCTATTACCTTTATAGTTGCTCCAAGTGGTTGAAGAGGAGAGAATGCTTTGACGAGATCCGAACTCCCAAGATTTCCCTCAAAGTTGGTGAAGATCACTCCTAGGTTGATGGCTGGAATTTCAGGGATTCAAGGGCTAAGCTAAGCTCTTTCAGAGTTCTCCTAAGTTTCAAGTTGAAAGCCTAAAGGATTCTCCTCCGATTCTCAAGAGTTCTCCTCTGGATTTTCCAAGATGAGTTATGGGTTGGAGTAAAGCTCATTTTATAAGGTGAAACAATAGGATTTTCACGCTTTTTTTCCGATGTGGGACTAAGAAATAACCCCAAAACATGTTGGCCCGCAAAACGAAGTTTTAATCAGGGTTTCCGTACGCCGCGCCCTTCTGAAGGGCGCGTCCCTAATCTTGGCAAAAAAATAGGGGCGCGCCCTTATAAAGGGCGCGGGTTAATTTCAAGCTTAAAAATAAACCCCCCTTTTGGGCTCGAGTTGGTTTGGGCTTGGGCTTTGTTCTCGGCTTTGATCTTCGACCTTCCGGAGTCCGGATCTCGTCATCATTCTCAGTACTTGGCACCACTGGGTTTTCTCAGGCCCATGCAAAATAGGGTGTCTACACTTACCAAGGCAATAAGAAGCCCAATAAAAATTTCTCATCAAAAACACAAAAGTAAGCTAAAATTTGCAAATATACACTTGGAAAAACCAAACTCAAGCAAGCTGATCAAGACAATCACCAAACTAGCTAGCAGTAAATTTCCAATATCCAATCAACAACAGCAATAAATGCAAATACGGGGCATCTTGTACCCAGCAGTAGGATGAACATAAGCTGCTTGGCTCTACTAATATCTGAAAGTGTAAAAAAAAAAGAAAAAATCTTCGTTGTCCCAATTGGAGTAGTTAGGGGTTGGTGGGTTGTAGCATAGGCACAAGAAGTAGGAGGATCCGGGGGTTTCCGCTATAGCCGAACACGAGAGAAAGATCATTTATACCGATACTTATGAGGGAAAGAAATGAATGCCTTGAATGCAACGATTGCTGAGGCAATTTTGACTGCAACCCCTTCTTGGTGTTCTCTTTGGCATCATCCCTTTGCTCTCATCACGGCTGTCTTTGCCACCAGTTGGGAGGTCTTGTTCTTGTTCTTCTTCTTTCATCTCCGTCAATGCATGTCTTGTTCTGGACAAAAAAACTTCTCTCATTCGTGATCCTATTGTAGATGTCTCAAGATGATTTTTAAATGCTTGCAGATAGCCATCTATTTCATACTTTTAGTGGTGTCCTTCGTAACCCATCAGTTGAGCACCACAGTCAATGACACGAAAACAAATTTCTCACTTTGAGAGTGGAATTGTTACAGCTTTGAAATCGTTACAACTTGAACTCGTTACAGCAACTCTCCTTCGTAGCTATTTTAACAATCAATGCTAAATGACATGTATCCCAACACCCATAAAGAAGAGGGGGACGGGGAGATGAATGGGGAGAGAGAGCATTTGGGGATGTTGGGAAAAATCAAAGAGAAAGGAGGTAATTAGGTTTTTTGGGAAACGAATGGCAGAGAATTGAATGAAAGTGGTGCTTTCTTGGAACAAACAAATATGAAGAGAGAGAAAGAGAGAGAGAGAGAGGAGGATGTATTGGTTACATCACATCACAAGGATGAAAAAGGAGAACAAAGTGGTTTCTTGAAAATGAAGATGGCAGGAAATTGAATGAAATAGGAGAGAGGAAATAAGGCAACTTTTTTGGAAGGATGGTAATGACGTGGCATCAAAAATGGAAAAAGGGAGAGCAAAGAGGGATGCCAACGTGCATCCCTATTTCTATAGTATATTTATAGATTATAATTTTATCATTAGAGTGTGGTTAGCATTAATCTTATTACAAATTATAATTTTATTGTTAATATATTAAGCTCATAAGGGCTTTTTAATAATATTAAAAAATTATGTAATTTTTTAATAGTATTTCATAAATTAAAAATTATTTAACTACCCATCTTCTGCTCTTCACAAATTGATTCAATCCGGTAAAATAGGTTTAGAAACTAAATTGAATTTTAATTATCTATCAACTTTAATATACGTTCATAAGTTTTTCAGGTTTCTAAAACAATTAACATAGATAATCATTGAAAAATAAAGAGAATAAAATGGTGTCATATATCCCCTTCACTTTTTTTTGGTAAAAATGTTATCATCATAGTTGTTACAGGCGACGCCTGAGGCGCCTGAGGCGCCTGAGGCGGTCGCCTAGGCGGCCCATTAGGCCCAGGCGGTCCAGCGCCCAGGCGGTCCATTTACCAAACAATGCCTTTGTTGCTGTTTTTTCCACTTTTATACCCCCAAAGTAAGTTATTTGCTCATAAATCCTTTCTTAAGGACCTGTTTGTAATTTTCATAAATAATTAAGTTATTTATATAAGTTAAAAGACGTCTTGTCTTTTCTAGGTTTTTTTTTTTTTTTACTGTATCTCTACAGGAGAAGTCGTTGGAACTTGGAATTGGAGAAGAAGAAGGAACGAGAGGAAGAAGAAGAGGAACAGGTGTGGCCATCCCCGTTCTCCAGTCCAGGTAGGCTCCTCTCTCTCTCTCTCTCTCTCTAAATCTCCACGGTTTCTCTCTCTCCCAATCCACTCTGTTTTTCTCTCTCGTCTCTCTCTCTAAATCCCCACGTTCTCTCTCTCTCTTACCCCTGTTCTCTCTCCCAATCCCCATGTTCTGTCGTTCTCTCTCTCACCCTCTTTTCTCATTCTCGCATGTCCCTTTCTTTCTTAACCCAACGGCTTTGTTGCTTAGTTTTTTGATGGTGGGGCCCAAGTTGTTGGAGGACCCTATATTTTTAATCTCACAGGAGACAACGATGGAATTGTTTTCTCTCTTCCTATGGGGGAACACATGTTCTGAACAAAATAAATTATTTAAGTGAGGGAACACATGTTCTGAACAAAAAAAAAATTATTAAGTGAGGGAACAGGTGTTCTGAAAAAAAATTAATTTTTATTTAAGTGATGGAACACATGTTCTGTGCTATGCTTTTCTGTATATACACATGTTGTTCTGCACTTTGACTTTGAGGCTCACTTGCTGTTTGGTAGCCTCCTAAGGTTCTTGGTGGGATTTCTTTGATTGTTTTCTCTCTTCCAATCATGTTAATTGATTGTGGTGTGAGTATTCCCTTGTCTTTGCCTTCAGTCATTGTCTTGTGGTATGATTGAGTTTACCAAAAAAACCAGAACACCTTTAGGGGTGAGTGTTTCGTCCCACATCGGGTTCCTACCCAAGCATGTTGTCCCATATAAGTTCCTTGGTGCCTCAAACGGTTGGTACCAGTTTTGAGGAGCTCTAGGGTGAAGCTTACATGGGCTGCATGTGTGTGAGTTTGCATGTGGTGTGTGTGTATGTGTTTGCTTGGGTGGTGTGAGTATTCCCTTGTCTTTGCCTTCAGTCATTGCCTTGAGGTATGATTGAGTTTACCAAAAAAAAAATCATGTTAATTGATTTCTCAAGCACGTGTTCCATCACCTAAGTAATTTATTTTTCACCAACTCTCAAATAGTTGTTACGGGCAGAATTGTTAACGCCTATAACCTGCAGATCAAACAATTGTTATGCCCCTGTTTTCTCTCCAAATAGCACAATTGTTGGACGCCCATAACTGTCCAACAATTATTAATTGCTGGCATGTGATCTTTTAAAATAAAGTGAACAGTGGACACTACAACCACTTTTAAAATAAAGTGGACAGTATTTTCTTGACTTCTTCACTTTACCACACTTTACCATATTGATCAACCCTTCAAACCCTTGCAAACAAAATCATACACAACACACCCTTTTGTTGAAGAAGATGATGAGGATGATGAGGATTTTGATGACGACTATGCAGTCGGTGATGGACTTGCAGGACCTTTACTATTAGACACCGATGTAGACTTCACACCGATAGAGGATTGATGACTTATAGTCTTATACTTTATAGTTTTTTTTTTTTTTACAGGTGTTTTGGTAATGTTTATGTTACTAATTTCAAAACTTCACATTTATATAGTGGAAAATGAAGCTAAATTTCATTTGTTAGACGACTCTTTAGTTATTTATCAATTTATATGAGCATTTATTAGTTTTTTTGAGGTTTATATAACAATTAAAATGCATAACAACCTTGAATAGAAGATGATACAAAATTTGAGTTCATATTAGGAGAGGGGGAAAAGTTTGCAACAAATTGTTCCTCAGGCGACGCCTCAGGCGCTCCGGGGGTCTACCGCCTCAGGTCGCCTGGTCGCCTTGACAACTATGGTTATCATGTAACACACTCTCTCAACTTACACACACAGCCAAACCTAAGGTAGCCGCTAAGGTGCCATAAGGGTAAGTTCAAGCAACCACTCCAAAAGGGCCTGTCTTAAGGAGGGTTGATGGTCCCTTATACACCCCTGTGAAGTCAACTTCCCAACCGATGTGGGACTAAACCCGAGATAACACCCTAACGCACATGGTAACAAATTGGTGGTAACGGATTGGTTTTTTTGATGAAAATGTCATATCATCCCCTTCACTTGACAAAGAGGAAAAAATATTGTTAAAAAATTTGACAATATAGAAAAATATCAAAAAGAAGTTACAGCTCAAACAAGCAGACAACGCAAGTCATTTAACATGATTCTCACATTTGAGTACTACATGCTTGTATCAGTAATATAATGAATTCTAATTATGCTTAAGTATTGAATCTCTAAAGTTTCATTTTAGATTTTCAATGTTTCCTTAAAGTTTCCTGAACTTCTTTAATTTTTACCTAACTTATTTGAACTTCCTTAAACTTCCACGAAACATGTCAACCTCCTTAGCATACCAAAACCGAAGTTTAATACCTTGCGTTAAACGCCTGACCCGTCTGAATAGTATTGCTCAACTACCGTGTCATAGATTCTGCCAAGAAATTATGGGTACTTCCTAAATCTACAAAAACACTTACCTTAACGTTTTTCAGATAGCCAAGCATCCGCATGGTCTGGGAACGGTACAAACCAGTCAATGCATGAAGAGAGACTTCAACGATTGCCTCACCTTCTTCCTGTTCTACCAACATCTCGGTTTGATCATCATCATTCATCATGAAGATTTGCATCTGTTTACACGTGTGTCCTGGTGCAAACTTCTCATCACAATTAAATCAAAGTCCTTTTCAAGTCGATTTTGCATCTCCTCGACCAAAATCCTTCAAATCGGAGCAAGTACATTGTAGGGGTTAGCTTGTGTTTGTGGTGTAACAGTGGTATTTGTGATTGATCCAACTACGGAGATGGAATTTGGGGCAGAGAATCGGCTTATTGTTGGTCGTGTTTGCCAACGCAAATTTTGCAAGTTCTCCTCTAGTCGCCTCTCAAGGCCCATGGCTTCTTGGAGTGTAGATGGCCTAAACATTAGAACTTCTTGGCCGATTTCACCACGTAACCCTTGAATAAAGTTTCCCATCAGCGCGCGATCAGACCATCTTTCAACCCGATTAGCCAACTTTTCAAATTCCTCCTGGTAGCTCAAGACAGTTGATGCTTTTTGCTTCATCTTGGCTAGCAAACCATCCAAATTTTTGAAATCCACAAGACCAAAATGGATTAATTTAACATAGCTGATGTCATGTCCCTCCATGTAGAATGTGGTTGATTGCGACTATACCATTGATACCACATCAAAGCCGCTCCCTCCATGTGGAAAGAAGCTAACAACGTTTGTTCATGTTCAGCGATATGATGGTAACCACAAAATTGGTCCATCTTGTAGATGAAGTCAAGAGGTTCACATCAATCAAATTTGGAAAGTCAATTATCGCATACCTTATTTGAACTCGACCCTCAATCCAATCTTGCATTTGAGTCAGACACGGTCTTCAATCAGCACATCACGATTACTTGCACTTGATTCCCCATCAACATATCTAGCCATACGATCAGATGGATGGTGTGCGATTTGTATTTGGATCGAAAACACTCTATGAGTTGTTGTGTCTGCTCCTAATCGCTCTTTTTTTTTTTTTTGATTGGTAAAGAGGTGTTTTATTAAAAGTAAATGAAAGGAGGAGCTACAGCCCAAGGATCACCAATAGTAAACCTGGGCACAAAAAGAAAATACAAACCAGCTGAATGCAAAAACATAATAGAGGAATCAAATAATCAAGGTGAAAATGTATTCCCCCAAGGATCCTCCAACTCGCCCCCAACTGAACCCCATGCTGATACTAAATTGCGCACCCTAGCTTGAATGCGGGAAGTCTCCGCGCTAGAATCCTCAGAGACACGCCGATTCCTCTCCTTCCATAAGGACCACACAACTGCCCCAGGGAGGAGAGGCCACACATCCCCTGCTGGCGATGGGAACACCCCTGACAACCAACAAGATAAGAAGCTCCGGAAGGAACCGGGAAAAATCCAAGGGATGTCTAGGTGCAAAAAGAAATAGGACCAAACCTCTCTCGCTACCGGACAATGAAGCAATAGGTGATCCACTGATTCTTCTGCTGCTAGGCACATGAAACATCTGTTTGCTAGCTGCCAACCTCTTTGCATGAGATGATCCAACGTCAAGATTTTACTCAATACCGCCGACCATAAGAAAAATGATACCTTCGATGGAATGTTTGGACACCAAACGGCCTGATGAGGAAAATGTGGTAACGGAATAGAGCGCATGACTCGCAAAAAAGATCCCACAGAGAACCTCCCCTTGTTGTCTAAGGACCAAACACAGCTATCCCTGGTGGAGGGAGACGGGTTGACCCCCGAAATGCGAGCTAACAAACCTAGGAACTCCGGAATTCCCTGTCTAAAAGGTTGCGACGGAGGACCGGGGCCCACACCAGAGCACCGTTATGCCACTCCACATAATCGGCAACAAAGGCCTTTTTGTTAGACGCAAGGAGAAACACTTGCCTAAAATCCTGTCGAAGCGTCGAAGCACCACACCAGCGGTCATTCCAAAAACTAACCTCATCTCCAACTCCCACCTTTAGGTGTGTGTGGGAGGAAAACTCTTCCCAACCTTGCATTATAGGCTTCCAAACCCCAATTCCCCGGGGACCAGGGCCGGCCTTTGGATGCCATCTATTAATCATCCCATGTCTGGCTAGGATCACCTCCCTCCCCAAGCACCCCTCCTCCTTCCCGAAACACCAAAACCACTTACCCAGTAACGCCTTGTTTACCTGGGTTAGTGGTGGAATGTTTAAACCTCCGCCACACTTAGGTAGGGATATGGTCTTCCAATCCACCAAATGATACTTTCGGGTGTCGGACTTTTCATTCCAGAGGAAGTCTCTCCTGATTTTTTCTAATGAAGATGCAATCGAGGCTGGGATGATGAATAGAGATAGGAAATATGTCGGCATACTACTCAATGTGCTTCTTATCAAAGTCAACTTTCCCCCTTTGGAAAGAAATCTCGCCTTCCAACCTTGCAGGCGCTTAGCAAATCTCTCTATAACCGAGTCCCAGACCGCCTTGGCTTTAAATGGAGCTCCCAAAGGTAAACCAAGGTATGTCGTCGGAAGGCTCCCCCTCTGACACCCAAGACAATCCGCTAACTCATCGAGATTGGGCACATTGCCCACCCCGAACAACACGCTCTTCCCAAGGTTTATACGTAGCCCCGATACTGCTTCGAAGCAACGGAGCATGCAACGGATAAGGGCCAATTTAGAACATGACGGTTCACAGAAAATGAGGGTATCATCTGCGAACTGAAGGTGGGATATATTAAGACCATTGCGACCAACAGAAAAACCTTCCCACACTGTAGGCGAGGCCTTCTGAATCATTCTACTCAATGCTTCCGAAGCAATTATGAATAGGAGAGGTGAGAGCGGGTCTCCTTGCCGCAGACCCCGCGAACCCCTAAAAAAACCATGGGGGGACCCATTAATGAGTACTGACAACCGTACTGACCTTATACATGCCCTCATCCAAGCCCTCCATTTGAGTCCAAACCCCATTCGACCCAGCATATATTCCATGAAATCCCAATTGAGGTGGTCATATGCCTTCTCCATGTCAATTTTACACAAGATTCCCGGGACGTGCTTGCGAAGACGATCCTCAATGCATTCGTTTGCTATCAAGGGACCATCTAGAATTTGCCTCCCACCCACGAATGCGCTCTGATACGGCGAAATAATCGATGACATGACCGCTTTCAGACGAATTTCTAATACTTTAGCCAAGATTTTGTACATACTGCCCACCAAGCTGATTGGACAGAAATCCTCCAACTGTTGTGCGCCTACCACTTTAGGGAGGAGAACTAGGAATGTGTTGTTTAAGACCGGGTCAACAGACCTGATTCTTTAAGGTCTGTTGCATGGCTGCCAAAAGGGATTGCATGTTCTCTAGGGATCCTTCAAGGATACCCACACGTTCCTCCATGGCTTCAAGTTTTGATAGCGTGTTGTCCTTTTTGTTCCTTGTTGGCATGCCCAGGAAAGCTTGCTCTGATACCAATTGTTACGACCCAAAATCCCCCCTAGGAGTTAGGAGACTTTTGGCTCATGACCGCCGTGTCATACCATCCAGTCATGACACATAAGGCGTACATACCATCTTTCAAGAGCATACTAGTCACACAAAAAGGCAACCTGAAAATTTCTTATTTACAGTGTAATCTTCCACGTGCTAATATAAACGAAATACTGAAATATAAACTAAACCTGTATACAAGGTCCATCACTTGAGTTATCAACTCAAAATCAATACAAAAACTCCCACAAAGTCAACCCAAATACATGTCTCTCTCTTTCATCACTTAACCATCACTAATGACTGGCTTCACGACATACTCCTCAATCCCTGGTTCAGGAGCACAACCATCTAACCTGTGACCTGCCGAAGATAACAACTTCGACTGAGCATTGAATACTCAGCGTCTACCAACCACTAACTAGCAGGGCTATGACATCAAAATAGAATACATGTGCGTAGAAACTTAAACAATTTATATACATACTTTAATCAGAGCGCAGAAACCATACTTTGAATCTTACTTTCAAAACCTTACATCTTAGAGCAAAACCAATACTTAGAACCGAATCATACTTTGAGCGAACCGTACTTTTCAAAATGTACTTTGAGATCATTCTTTACAAAACATACTTAGAGTTCTTTCCTTAAAAACATTCTTTACGAGTTGTTATCGCATAGCCTTGTCAAAACCTTCATTCTTTCAAAACATACTTTACAAGGGGATATCACATATCATTTTTCCAAAACTTACTTTACAAGGGGGCATACAAAATACCCTTTGTCAAAACATTCTTAATAAGGAGGCATATAAAATACCTTTCGTACAATTCAGCTTTACAAGGGGGCATCAAATACCCATTGTGGAATATCATACTTTACTAGGGGGCATCACATACCCTTTATTCTTATTCAGCTTTACAAGGGGGCATGTAAATACCCATTTTCGAATCATGCTTTCCAACTTTCTCAGGGGGTATGTAAATACCCATTTCCAAACCATACTTTACAAGGAGGCATCAACATACCCTTCATTCTTTCCAGCTTTACAAGGGGGCATGCAAATACTCTTTTCAAAAACTTCACTTTACAAGGGGGTATCCAATACCCATTAATCTTATTCAGCTTTACAAGGGGGCATTTAAATACCCTTTTTCAGAAACTTCACTTCACAAGGGGGTATCCAATACCCTTCATTCAAAACCTTTGCACTTAAAAGGGGGTATGTAAATACCCTTTTCAAAAACCTTACTTTACAAGGGGTATCAACTACCCTTTCAAAAACCAGACTTTACAAAGCTTTACAAGGAGGTAAGAAATTACCCTTTTTCACAAATCATCTTTAAGCACTTAACACATATAGCAAAACTCCCTTTTTCAATTTCCCTTTACTTATAACAAACTCATCACATGTTTAAAACCCCAAACTCACATACTTTTTCCATTAAAACAATTGCTTTTCCTCTTTAACTTGTAGTAAAACCCATCTTTTATCAAAAGCCATGTTTTCCATCTTACTTTGTTCATAACAAAACCATCTTTCAATTAAAACCATTTGTCATACCATACTTTAAATAAATAACTTACAACAAAGCAACTAGTAGAAGGTATCCACTTATAAAATCATAACAAGGCAATTTAGTAGAAGGTATGTACCTTAAAGGAACTTTTTACACTTCTGTAGAATGAGAAACAAGCTTGAAGAGCAAGATTCAAGCTCCTCCTTTAATCACAAACCCAATCTAAGAACAACCCAAGAAGAACCCAAGCCTTCTCTTCTTCTTCTACTTTAAAAATCTCTCTCAACTCTTTCTAGGGTTTGTGTAACCCTTATACACTAATTTTTGGCTTATATAGGTGTTTGGGGGTCGCCAAAACCCCAAACCACCCTTAAAATATCTCTGGGAGTTAGCCAGAGCACAAACACACAGGTGACCGGTGGACCAGTCACAAATCCAGTCAACCGGATTGGATTGGTCCCCATTTTTCCGGTTTTTCCCGCCTTAGTATTTTGACCATAACTTTTGACTCGCTTATCGGATTTTGACGATTCAACTTGCGTTGGACTCTCCATTCAAAGGGGAACAACTTTCATGTTTTGCAAAACTCCTGATTCTGCATTATTCTTGGTCCAAAATGGCCCTAAAGATCACTGGTCCAAACTGTTCTAGGATATTTCAGCAGACCAATTCCCGGAAATTCGACGTTTGACCCAACTTCTACTCCAAATCTGGAAAAGTGATGAACATGAACCTCGAAGAGGGCTTCGATATCTTTCCAAAAATTCGAGAATCACTCAATTCCGATAAGTGACGACAAAACTAGAGTTCCGACAAGTTGGGGAATGTAAAGACACCCCTCTTTCTCGACACTTCGAGTATGTTGTACTCTTGTTTCTTCATCCCAAACACCCAACAACAACATTTCAACTAATTTAAACCTTCCTTATCATGTCTCATAAGACAAATTACATAAATGACCCTCGGCCTTTATAAGACTGCGCTCATGGCACTATTCACAGCACTATTCACAACCATATTCACATGAACAGTGCGTGTGAAATTCGGGGCTCTACACCAATTGTTAGGAGCCTGTTCCGAACATGCCTTCTTTGACGAGAGAAAAGGCAGTTCTCAACCCACTCAAACCCACTCGTACAAGAGAAAGGGTGATCTTGTCGTGCAAGAGCACAAATTGAGTTTAAGCAAAAACGTCTGCTGGTTTATTCCTTGAAAAATATACAATATAGGCTTACATTCAACCCTTCTTGCAGAAATAGAAACTAAACAAGAATAGGAACTAACTGTCAAAATAAAATTAGAATTCTCTAAGCAAAACAACCACTAAACAAATAACATACTAAATCCGAATAAGAGAAGGATGTTTGGTAGGTTCCTAACAAGTTTCCATCGAGTCATCCAAAGTCCCCACTGTTGATGTATGGATTAAGTTGATGTTATTGCATTTCAAACTTTTGGACATAGTAAATGTGGTTTTATCAAACATGGTTCAAATAGGGGGACTACTGCAACAACTTACAATTTCCTTTAACTAATTTGAAAAGGAAAATATATGAAGGATGGATCACACTTACCAAATTGTAAAAGTTTAGTATACAACTCAAACAGTAATTGAGGAATATCAAAGAAAACATATGAACATTAAGAAATGGGAAAAAATGAAGAAAAAACTGTATTAATATAAAATTCCGGAAAAGATATTAAGCTATCATTCGAGAAAGGAAGAAAAGATTAATTTTGACAAAATTATCAAGAAAAAAAATAAACTATTGTAAGGTCTACCTCTGTATGTCTACGTAACAAATATAATTTAAACTGACGAACACCATGTCCAATTGATGTAGGATCCAAACTCTGAGCCTTCTCAAATGCAAGGAAGCGACCTAATTGAATGCATGACAACAAACAAAGGTCACGACAAAACAAAGGAAACGTTTGCCCATAGCCTCTACAAAAAAGACTTTCTTGATGCATGATTCATAGGAAACGTTTGCCCATAGCCTCTACAAAAAAGACTTTCTTGATGCATGATTCATTGTATGTATTTTGATCATGCCAAATATCTTCAGTTTAAATACGTTATAAAACACGGTGGATTTTAATGAGCAATAATTTAACTCTATTCATCACTCTTTTCTTCTTTCTACATACACAGAAAACTCTAGTCCTTGCAAAGAGAAATGTCATATGAAAAGTAAATAGTTGTGCAAACCATCTATTATTGGATAATAGTGTCACTTGAGTAAGTATTTTGTCATGTTCCTCCATAGCTACTTTAAGTCAAAGGGTTAGGGTTCCTCCTCAATGCAATGCATAGGCCAATATTTATCTCTGAAATCTTGACATGGCTATAGGCATGCTAAGCCTACTCGGAGGAGTAAAAAAAACAACCTAAACACATTCTAAAACAGACACGTGTCATTGTGCACGGTATTTTGGTATTTTAAACAGGGTTTTGCAATTGCTATAACACCCTCAATTGCCCAGTATTGAAATCAACAAGTACCCTTACTTGGATACATGTGTCTCTCATAGTCCTTGTCGGTTCCTTTATCCTACGCCTGTGAGTAGAGAAGCATTCCTTAACAAGAGTAACCTCCAATTTAATGCATCTCATGTAAACAGAATTGTTGATGCAAAACAAAGAAAATCCTGCTATGCAGCAGAAAGAGTGATGGGTAAAAGGGAGACAAAATCTAATGCAGGAGCAAAAGCTAGGCAAGAATATATATATATAGATTTCCTGGTAGGTCTTCAAGTGGATCACCCTACAAGTGAATGCAAAAGCAACAACAGAGGAAAATGAAGACTAATTCAAGTCTTGGATGAATCTGAAGACCTGGGAGAGCAATTAGAAAATCCAAATATAGGAATTTTCAAGAGTGGGGCCCACATGGACCCATGCAGATCAATCCAACCTACTGCATAAAAGAGGGTGAAAATCTCAAAGGTGTGGCAACTACAATTGGTAAAAACATATGGGAGTTTGTGAGATATCATAAATCTCCAAAGCCAATGGCTGTTTTGTAAATATAGGGAGATTTTTTGAATTTCAAAAATTGGTTAATTAATTTTAGTTTTTTGGTTTATATGTGTTATCTATATTGTCATTAGACCATAATTAGAGTTTATAGTCCTTTATGAGGGTGTTATAGTTGTTTTAGAAATCTCTTTAATAGTAACTTAAGAGTCCAAGTCAAGTTAGGGTTAAAGGCCAATATGTAATATACTTTCTAAACAACATAGCTAAATGAAAATTGAGAATTCCCTGCAGAATTTTTATGTGTTCAAACTTTTTAATGATGAATTAGAACTAGAGGAGTTTGATCCTTCAACTTTTTAGGGAGATAGAGAGATCAATCCAAGAACATGGACTCATTCTACAATCTTCCATCATCAATTGAGGTACTTAGTTACTTCAATATCCTTCTTTATTTTCAGCTTATTCAACTTGCTAAAACCTTGAATTTTATGTTATTTCAAAGTAATAACAATCAGAACTTTGATTTTTTTTACTTTACTTTGAACTCCTAGTAGACAAATCTTATATTTGAGGGTATGTGATACTGGACATCTAACCAATACTCCCAAAAGCCGCAACTAGTAGGAGCAGAAGATTAAATTCTTTTTATCTCACAGCCCAGATCCAGACTCTCGGTCGAACCCTCCTTGTGGGCCATGTTACACAGGCCACCCCACCCTAAGTGTGCCCCCACTTCACACAGGCCGCCTCACTCGAGCCCGATGTGACAATGCTCTTGCATTAATCACCCCCGATGAAGAGTCTTGAACACGAGACCAACCTAGCTCGGATACCACTTTGATGCAGGACATCTAACCAATACTCCCAAATGTCGTGACTAGTAGGACTTGAAGATTAAATTCTTTTATCTCATAGCCCAGATCTAGGTTCTCAGTCGAACCCCCCTCGTGGGCCATGTTACACAAGCCACACCACCCCGAATGTGCCCCCGGCCCCCCATTTGTATGCGCAGTCCGCCCCACTCGAGCCCAGTGTGACAATGCTCCTACATTAATATGGATTGATTGAAACCTTAGATCTCTCAGGGTAATATTTCACTCATCAAGAATTGATCACTGATTGGTTACTTTAATTATTTTGGATCAATATTGAGGCTTCATTTTACAATCTCTAAATTTAAGGGAAATCCTATATTCCTGTTAACTTTGATTTGGGAAATTTTGCTTTGCTTGATTGGATGTATTGATTGGGAATATCTTTAAATCATAAATCACCATATTTGATTTACAAAATTTGGGGGGGGGATTTGGAAGAAGACATTCGTTGGTTAGTTTTTGAAGTTTATCTAAACCCTAAGATCTGTTGAGAAATTATTTTGGGAAGATTTTGGTATTTGATTGAGATCATTATATTTAGGGATTTGCTTTCTAAATTTAAATTTATTATTGAGGATTAAATTCCCCACTTTTAAGAGCCCTAACATATTACTTGAGAAGTCCAAAATTTCTTAAAGGACCACATATTTTGTCATTAATCAAAACCACTATCACCATTGAGAGATTTTTTAGAAAGAAACCTGGGTAAACCGTAAACCTCTTGTCAATGTTTTTCGCACTAGCATCCAAAAATTTTCAAAGGAACTAAAATTCTTAAATGGAAATATTTCGATTGATAACAAAATAATTTCAACCTTCACAAGGAGTGCTTAGAAATCTTCTTGCCAAGGGAGCTCGAAGGCCCACCCTGTATATTGGGTGATGTTCCCTCTAGTTTTTCTCCTTTTTCTCCTTAAATTCCCATTATCGGTTTGAGAGGGAAAAATCGATGAATGTCGATAATTTGTATTTATGTATATATTCAATTTACAAGTGTAAAGGGAAGTGAAATGCCCCAAAAAATGAAAACCGGAACTATGAGGCAGACATATGATGCAACTCCAAATCAGAACTTCTATAATCAGAATTATTGAGGATGGAGGTCGGCCTAACATAACAGAGCCATTCTATGTCTTTACACGACTTCCAGAGTGACCCATCAGACCCTTTAAAAATCTGCAGTTTCTTCTTTTAAGATTTCATAAAAGCTCGTGTACAGGGTCGCCTTCCAAAAATAATTCTCACTGCTCCCGCATGGTCCTTTGGGGCGCCCCAAGAACAGATTCCCCACATTCTCTAGGAACAACCACGACATTCCAAAAAGAGAGAAGCACCACATTGCCCATGTATACAAGCAATGAGTCATCAAAGGATGGTTTCCATCCTCTTCCTCGTTCCTACACAAATTGCATCTCTTTGAAATAGTGATATTGCAAATTCAAAAATGATTCACCTGTGAGAATCTTGTCTAGTGTTGTCCATCCAAAAGCATTTACCGTTGGAGGGATAGAAGCTTTCTAGATCAGTTAGAATTCCAAGTTCTTGGTTAACTCTGCATCCTCTTTCTATAGAAGAACCTGATAGATGGATTTTACAGAGAACTCCCTTTTGGATTGCCTGTCCAAGTGTGAATGTCATCTCTTCTTGTGTTGATTTTGGATTCTTGCAACCTCTTTAGAATCTGAAGACACATCCTGGCTGTGGATATATGCAACCTCTTCAGAATCTGAAGATTTCTTCTTAATACCAAACCCCGGGTCATCTTGCCTTCACCGTTCTTGAAAAGATCACCAACTACAGCCTCCTTTAAGCTAGCTTGTAAAGACAATGATAGGCATCATTGTCTGCAAACCCCACACCAGTCATACTCCCAAATGTGCATTCTTTATATCGATCCCACAACAAAACACGTATGTCTCATGAACTCCTCCAATCTTGACAGAAGGCCCTTCTAAACTCCCACCTTGTACATAGCACAGGTCTTCAGACCCCAAATTGGACCCCACCACCTTCCACATAGGGCACAATCTTCCTTGTTGAATCTCCACAACCACTTATCCAATAAAGCTCCACTCATGCATTTCAACTTTCTGAGACCCAACCACCACATGACTTCAGACAAAACACAATCATATCTACGAGATGCATGGTTCAAACTATTGGTATTGGGCGTCGTATGGATAAGTCAATTTTATGGTACGTATCAGCGTATCAGGTGGATACACTAAAAAAATTAAGATACGCTTAGATACGCAAGGAAAAACTTGAATACTTATGAAAACCTAGTTTTCTATATGAGGGAGAAGAGAGGCTTGGTTTAGGAAGAGGATGAATAGAGATTAGGGTTTTTCTATCATCTACTATATTATTATAAAAGCATTAGTAAGAACATAACTACCCTTACTAATGTGTAGATAAGAGTATGATAATAAGCAACATAAAGAACTATGGGCTTAGTTACTTAGGCCTATTACAACACTCCTCCTCAAGTGAGGTATAGATATCTAATATGCCCAACTTGCCAAACAGATAACAACGCCAACTACATGCAATCGCCTTTGTAAGAATGTCGGCAAACTATTCATCTGTCGATAATTCATTAAGCCACTTTTTTCCTAAATGAAATGTTTGTCCTTTTCAATGTGTTTGATTCTATCATGCTAGACTGGATTGTGAGCTATACTAATAACTGTTTTTTGTTGCAGAATAGTCTCATCTCAGACTGAATTGGAAACCCAAGCTCCGTCATAAGAATCTTGATCCATAACTCACATGCTCCAGTGTCATTGTCTGATATTCTACCAGTGCACTAGACCGTGCAACAATTGCTTGTTTCTTGCTCCTCCATGTAACTAAGTTCTCATGTACAAGCGTACAATCCCAAAGGTGGATCTTCTGTCTGTCACTGAGCCCGCCTAGTCAACTTCTATATTATAGCCTTCAACTCGTAAATACCCATTCTTCCAAAAAAAGCAATCCCTTATTAAGAGATGATTTTTGATGGCTCAGTACTCTTTCAACTGCTTCAAGATGTATTATTTGTGGTTTATGCATAAACTGACTAAACACATTAACCATGAATGATATGTCAGGACGAGTTAATGACAAATAAATCTACTTCTCAACTAATTTTTGGAATTCAAATCATCGAGTACATCACTTGAACTAGGCAATCCAAAAGGCACCAAAGGACGGTGGTTTGACAAAGGCAAGTCGGGTGATTATCCCTCAAGGTAGAGATTGGTAGGTCTGGCGTAATAAAATCATCACTTTTTCTTTCATTGAGTTGGTAGATATTGTTCTCAAGTCTCAACTAGAGGGGGAGTTAGGGTAAAACAAAGGTGGGTTATATTCCATATTTTTTAAATGGAAAAGGAATAAGAGATTAGAGTTTTGGTCTACTAAAGAGAGGCCTTCTCTTAAGGTGGGTTCTACAAGTTGTCGTCTTCTCTTGCTAAGACCAAAGAGGCCCAAGGTTGTCATGATGCCATCATGGGGTTGTTCTAGGTTTGTAACCATGGTGTGAAAGTGGGATTTCACAGTAGCACAATGGTGATTGGTTTTTCTACTAGAGTTGGATGAAGAGTTTTATGGTGAGTTTCACTGGCTTGTGGGGAGGTAAGAACTAATTCCCTGTTATTGTAATTCCCATATTGAATAGTGGAATTTTTCCTTAATAGATTGTCAATGGATGTAGCTCCATTGTGGTGAACCACATAAATCTCGTCTTGTGATTGTTTAAGGTTTTGGTTCTCCTTTCTCCATATTTTCCTTGTTTTAAATTGCAAAACCGGTAAATAACTTATTCCGAGTTTGGGTCTTGCTGCTACATAACATAACCAAATAACCAATAATATCATTACTAACCAAATTATCAAGGCAAAATTGGGAATAGAAAATGGAAACTGCAGGAGACAAATTATTAACATAAATCGCGCTATCCTTACAGAGGTAGGCGACCCTTGGGTTGACATTCTGGATTTCATTAGCGACACGAAGGATAGGAACTATAGGATAGAGGGCTGGGGGAACGATTTCACTGTCCACTGCATTATCGGCCGTTGTAGGTTGTTTGGTCATCTCCCTGGACGGGGATTTCGGAAGCATGTCACTCTTCGTTCCACTGGAACTCGCCATTTCTGGCAGAACAACTCGAAGAGAAGCTGAGAAGCACTGCTGCTATAAATGGGAGCTAGTGGAAGAGGATGAGCGAGAATGCTCATCTTTTAAAGAGATTCAAGGGGACGGAGAGATTATTCGGGTTTCTCCAAAGGCAAGAAAAGAAGGAAAGAGCCCGTAACTTTCGACAACTCTGCGAGCAGGGAATGGAATACTCTCCGGCTTCTTCTGCTTTACTGCAACCACTACTTTTTCTTTTCAATTTTTTTTCCTTTTTTTTGTTTGGTTAACTCAACTTACACCTCAAGGCGATAGCTGATAGCTGAAGGAAGGACAAAGGAAACACACACCCCCACGCGCGCGCACATAGCCCAAGTGCGCAACCCAACATAAGCATCACCCAAATAGTTCTCAAAACGGTTAGCAACCGTTTGAGTAGGGTTGTAAACTCAGCTGATATTGGTATATCCGAATTCCTATCCGATTATATATCCGGATATCTGTATCCGAATAAATATTCGACGATAGTGAAATATGATGATTAAAATATCCGGATTCGGATAGCATCCGATTATCCGATTAATTTTAAAAATATAAATTAATGTTTAAAAATATAAAAATATATAATTTTTTATTTAAAAAAATTTATATTTAAAGATAATATTAATTTTATAAAATTAAAATATATTATATTTATATATATATATATTATAATCGGACGGATATTTATCGGATTGGATATACCAGTATCCAAATCTGCATCCAATTATAAATGGATAGTGATTTATTATCCAAATTTGCTCTGTCGGATATCTATTCGGAAAAAGATCCGACTAAACGGATTCGGATACAAATTAGACACAAATAATACCCGCATCTGTTTACAACCCTACGTTTGAGGCGTGATGGCACTTATGAGGGTGGCAAGCTTGGCTTACACAGCCGACGTGGGACTAAACACCCGAAAGTATTATTAACTCAACTACACCACTAGGCGATTGGTGAAGGCAAGACAAAGAAAACACACACCCCATGCACACACACACACAACCACACTTGTGCAACCACTATTAAAGAAAGGAACAAATGAGAAATCGTACGCTTTTCTTGTCTTTAGCGCTTTGCTTGGAAGGAGTCCCAAGCACATTGTGTGGAATCTCGTGGAACACATTGTTATTTGTTAATGGCATTTTAATAAATAAAATCATTATAGATGGTATTTGTGTTTCTTAATTTGATTTTACAACGAAAATGCCATTGAGTGTGTTTTACCTGGACAAATGATTGAAGGACGGGAAAGAAGCCCCTGCATTGGGCCGGGCCGCACAATTTTATCTTATTTATCACAGGTCTGAACCAGGGGCGGGGCCTTTTTCTTTTTTTTTGGGTTAAAGGGATAGACTCCATTCAAAAGAGTTGGTGAGGCATTACATAGGGGGACGAGGTCCCCAGTTGAAGCTAGCAGCACGAGGAGCAAATCTCTGAATGCGAAAATTCAAGCCCTCTTGGGCTAGATTATGCGCAGCGAATTTTGCTTGACGCCTAATGAAACAAAATTCCATTTCCCGCATTGAGTGCTGTGATGCAGAATATCAAAGAAGATTGCATGGATCTCCCCATGGGGTTGACTGGAGGGATCCAAAAGTAAGTCGATGATCTCCTTTGCGTCCGACTCAATGATGACCTTTCGCCACAGTTTGGAAATTGCAGTTTTGAAAAGAAAAAGGTTTGTATTGTATCAGTTGGGGGCCATAACCATAACCAGGGGGCAGAGCTAGGTGCGGAGCTGCTAAAGCCCCTCCTGAATTTTTGAGGAAAAAGAAAAGCTAAATTCATAATAATATTATTTAATTTAATAGGGCATAGGCGACTAGAAATTGACGAGATGGCTCACAAACTTTACCCTCCAAAAAATTCGGGAGCTACGCCCAGATTTTAGACCCCTCTGAAAGAAAATCCTGGCTCCGCCCCTGGTTTGAACCCAACTCGGCCGAATTCAACCCATGAAATAAGATCCAAACTCAACCCATGTAAAAATAAAAAAAATATTTTTGGTTCAGCCCAAGTTTGGCGGCACAAGCCAGCCTGTACTCAATTCATGCATGTCATCTCCGGGCCAACCCATAATCAAATATGATTCAACTTTATTCGTCATATAATATTTTATGGAAGTACATATAATATGTGTATCTATATATATAATTTATTAATTTATATATATGAGAGTTCAATCCAACAGGGTTCTGCGAGTTGGGCCAACCCTGAACTCAACTTCGGGCTATAATTGAGCCCGAACCCAATCTAGTCCACAAAATCTCAGTCCAGCCCATCTTTAACATAGATTGGGTTGGGTTGGGTTGGGTTGGGTCGGGGGGGGGACTCACTATGCATCCATACTTGCAGGCTCATGCCTATTTACGAGGTCAGCCTGACTCACTGTGCAACCCTACTTGCAAACTCAGGCATGTTTACTCACTACAAAACTAACAGCCTTTACCGGCGAAGTTTTATCAACGGTTCTTATTAATCGTCGCTATAAATACTTTCATCAGCGTTTTTTTGACACTCGCCTCTAAAACAATGCACTTCTCCGTGAAAATGAAATAATGGTGCAAGTATGATACCCTATAGGGACGGTTTACATAAACCACCAGTAATAATTATGTTTTCCGACGGTTGAACTTAATAATACCAATATATTAATTATTATCGGCAGTTGTAATTATTATTGACGGATGTACTTAAGTACGCCGGTTTAAATTAAGTTTGTCGGCAATTTTAAGTACAACCGGCTGTAAAAGATTGATAAAAATCCCCTTTCCTCCCCTAATTTCTCTCCACCTCTCTCTCACTGTCCTCTCTCTGCTCTAGTTCTCGTCGTCGTCGTTCACCAGTAGCCGTTGTTGTTCATCTGCTGTTGTCGCCGTTCCAGCCAGGCTTTGTCGCCGTTCCAGCAGCCCCCATCATTGTTCCACTTGCGCCTGCTAACCAATCTTAGTGAGCCAGCTGTCGTCCCCTCTACTTTGATCATCTCTTCTCTCTTTTAGGATTTTTATAATTCTAGGCGTTCAGGGGTTGTTTGAGGTTTTTTTGTTTGCAATTCTAGGCATTCTAGGAGTTCTAGAATTTGTATGGTATGCTTATGTGAGAGCAGATGAGATAAGGTGTTGATCAGATTAAATTATGTTTTTAAGGACAATGAAGCTTGTGAGCGTGGGATTTACTGTCCTTCCTTCCAGGCCAACCCCTGTGGAGGAACAACACTAAACGTCTTTTTCTCATAATGACTTAGAGTTGCCACCTACTTTATTAGGAAGGAAGTAGGACTCGAGTGAAATAGATGAGGGTCTATGGTCAACGGTCAAAGTCTAGGTAAGAGTTCATTTAAACCCCGGGGAAGGTGTTAGGCACCCCGGGACCCGTCCTAAGACAGTTACCTACTTTCTGGGTGTAAACCAAATAAGAGTAAAACATAAGGACAGTGCTTACAGATTTGAGATATGTTAAGCCACAAGAAGGAAAAATTATATCCTAGGAGTTGAACCCAAAGGTTGGGCTGCCTACATGCCAGTAGGTAGAATCAAACTGGTGTAGTTCTCCACGGGGGATTACCGTAGTATATACCTATTGCAGAGTTCGGGTAGCTTTAGGCTCATTTCAGAAATAGATAGTTTAACAACCATTTTAGAGCTAATGGTATTTTAGGCTCAGAAATAGCCGAAATTGAATAAATTTTAAAAAAAATTTATTTCGGATAAAATGATAACTTTTGAGCACTTTTCCAAGGATATTTTAGTCATTTTATACCACATGAGTATTTTTGGTCATTTTTCAGCTTTAGGCCTAATTTGATCCCAAAAACAACCGAAATTGAACTGATATAAAATCCAGAAAAATATTTAAGATAAAATGTGAGTTTTTCAGAACTTTTAGGAGTATTTTGGTCTTTTGTTACCATAGGGGCATTTTCCAAAAAAAAGAAGACATATGAAACTAGAGTTTAGAGAGATGTTTGAAAAGTTTTTTTGAGAGATTTTGAAAAGGTTTGAAGGGGCTATAGGGGCTAAAGGGGTGCAAAATTGGGGTGCTTACACCTAATATATAGATATAGAGATGGATTGTCTTCTTTGGCCATTCTTCGCACTGTCTGGACGGGTTACTATTTCTTTGCTTCACCACTGTCATAATTTTTATATTACTTATAGTTGTGGATGTGGAATGTATAGATGTAGATATGGATGTGGAAGAGTTGCCTAATATATAGATGTGGATGTGGAATTTGGCTATTATGTGAAATGTTTGAAAACATGTTACAGTTCTATGTAATAGGTTTAGAAATGTTTGAAAACATGTTACAGTTCTATGTAATAGGTTTAGCATCAGTGACGAGAATATCTGTCATGGTTTAGAAACGGTTATTAGATACGGGAAAATAATATCGGACACGAAAAATTTCCGTTGCTATATGGTAGTTTTGTTGTAGTGAATCAACCGACAACAGTTTTGGTGTCACTCAAACACTAATAAATATTACATATTAGAATGAAGTGAAAACATTAATTGAATGAATAGTAGAAAGCAATAGCTTTGATGAATAGATATAGAAATTAGAAAGTTAACTATTAAAGAGATAGTAATAAGAAGAAATATTTTAGAAGAATAAATTCTGATAATTACCTTTTAATGTTAATTTTTGAGATGTAGAAAGTTATGTATTCCATCATGTTGTGGCGCTAAATACAGTGCCAAAGTATTTGCATACAGAAAGTAGAATGAAATAATAGCATACGTGAAATAAGTAAAGCATATAAATACGTTTACATGCATTGAGTATTTTTTAATCAATGTAAGTGCTTGTAGCATGAATATTATAAACAATAACAAAAATTCATTAACCTGATTTCATAACTTCAGTATGGTCTTTGAGGTGTCATAGATTGACAAAATACAAGCAAAGGAAACGTGTCTCCTTTGACACGTTTAAAAAAAAACTGTTTTTAGAGTTTTTTTAATATTAAAAAAAGTTTTTAATTTTAAAAAAATAATTAATATTTTTAAAAAAAAAACCAAGGATGGATGGGTGAACCCTAGGGGTGGGTGAACCACCCCTAGGGTTCACCCACCAATCCGTGGTTTTTTTTATATATTAATTATTATTTTTTAAATTAAAAAAACTGTTCTTAGAGTTTTTTTTTAATATTAAAAGTTTTTAATTTAAAAAAAAGAATTAATATTTTTAAAAAAAAACCAAGGATGGATGGGTGAACCCTAGGGGTGGGTGAACCTTACCCATGGTTAAGGGGTATCAAAGGAGACACGTGGCGACCTGTAGGGTTCGAACTCGAGAGATTCTCTCGAGTTGAACTCGAGAGGATCCTGAGCCTTTACAAGAACTTCAAGTGTTACAGACTGACGAAATAAAAGCAAATAGAACTATTGCAAATGTTTACAAGAACTACGTTGAAACTTTTTTGGAAACTTTTTGAAGTTGCAAATACATAACTGACGTGCTCAAGTTTCATTTGGGATGTCATAAACTGATATGATATACATTATATCTACGCTGTACATCAAAAACATGATTGTATTCATAGGATTTGATGCAAAAAATGAACTCCTTTCCCTTGTATTCCCTTGCACATGCCTCGATTTTCTGAGCATGTTGTTGGTTTTATGGTTTGAATTAGAACTATATATTTGTATAGTATAATGGAGATTATAATTAAGAAAGTTAATATTTTTAAGTTGGAATGATGTTACCTCATTGGATAGTTGCCTTAGTTCAACTGCAGTATGTGAGAAATTTTTTTCACCTTCTTCACCAAACAAGGTGGCTAATATGGTGCCTGATGAGTTAGAGAGGTGTGCTCTTATAATACACCTAAAAGATGAGAAAAATAATAATATATGTTCAATGTAAGTGGTTGTAGCATGGATATTATAAATAAATAAAAATTTATTAAGCTGATTTCATACCAATTGGTTTAGCGGTGACATTTGTATTAGAACAATGAGAACATAAAGTTGTGTTTTCATATTCTTGCGACCTTTTTTGTAATTGCTGCTGCTGCCTATATACCATAAGTCTTGTTGCGGATTTATCATAGAAATTGATGCCCTTATACACCCAGTTGTGTTTTAAAATTAAATAAATAAATTATAGAATCTTGAATGTAAGTAATAAATGTTTGCAAAATTAAATATTATTGTAAGACAATTAAATTCAATACTAATGATGTGGAAGCTTAGATTTCATTGATGTTGATTATTGGTAGCATAGATGTGTTTGGAAAAAATGTCAAAGGTCTCCTATCTTGTAAATTATCAAGTAGTTCAACATTCTCTAGAGACTTGCAAAGAAAAATATCGATTGCTATTTAGTTATATTTTTAATAATAATAATAAGAAAGGAAACAATTCTACTTACTTACCCACTGGTATGTCTGGATTGATTAATATTGACGTTGATGCTCATGTTGACAGTGAAAGACCAGGGAAACTGAAATGTTAATAAATTTAGGGGTTATTGCATATCAGCTGCTATGTTTTACATCTTTTGCAAATACACTGTTATGTGTAATAGTTTTGCAAATTAAGTCATGGTTTTACAACCGTTAGACAATCAACCTCAATCCTTAGTTTTGATAGACTTTTGTTTGTTATGGTTAGAAAAATGATTATTATGCCTTTAGGATAGTTTATAACCTTACAAAGTTTTTCACTTTCCTTGAACCATGATCAACAAGTTTTAACTCTTGTGGTTAATTTGTTTCATTTTAACTTTTTAAAACTATGTTTAAGATTCACACTATTAGGGATAAAGCATCTAACCTTGGTTTAAAAAAAAATTAACATGCCCCCTTTTAACTTCCTTTAACTGTGGTTAAGATTATAACCCTTAGGGTTAAAGCATCTAACCTTGGTTTTTTTAAAAAAAAATATAACATGTCCCCTTTTAACTCCCTTTAATTGTGGTTTAGATTCATTAACCATTAGGGTTAAAGCATCTAACATTGATTTTGATAAAATCTAACATTGATTTTGATCAAAAGAATTAGAAAAATTAATGTATCCCTTTTTAACTCCCTTTAATTGTGGTTAAGATTCACTCATCCTTAGGGTTAAAATATCTAACTTTGGTTTTTAGAAAAAAAATATAAAAAAAATATAATGTGTCTTTTAACTCCTTTTAACCATGGTTAACGTTCACTAACCCTTAGGATTAAAGCATCTAACCTTGGTTTTTAAAAAATTAAAAATTTATTGTGTCCCCTTTTAACTCCGTTTAATCGTGATTAAGATTAACTAACCTTTAGGGTTAAAACATCTAACCTTAGTTTTTAGAAGAAAAAAAAAGTAAACCTGTCTTTTAAGGGTAAACTAACCCTTAGGGTTAAAGAATCTAACCTTGGTATTAAAAAAAATTTAAAGTGACCCCGTTTAAATATCTTTAACTCTTTGGGTTAAAGCATCTAACCTTGGTTTTTAGAAGAAAAAAAATTAAAAATTTATGTGTCCCTTTAACTCCCTTTACTTGTGGTTAAGATTCACTAACCCTTAAGGTTAAAGCATCTAACTTTAATTTGTAGAAAAAAAAATTGTGTCCCCTTTTAACTCCATTTAATTGTGGTTAAGAGTTACTAATCCTTAAGGTTAAAGCATCTAACCTTGGCTTTTAGAAAATAATTAAAAAAAAATTATCGTGTCCCCTTTTAACTCCCTTTAACTATGGTTAAGATTCAGTTTAAGGTTAAAGCATCTAACCTTGAGTTTTAAGAAAAGATTAAAAACATTAACCATAAGGGCTAAAATTTGTTAACCATAGTTCAAGAATAGTTAAAAGAGATTTGTAAGGTTATGAAATCACTTAAGGGCATAATAGTCATTTGATTAACAGTTACAAACGAAAGTCTTAGTAGAACTATGGATTGAGGTCCTTTGTCTAACTGTTAGAAAACAATTAGTTAATTTGCAAAACTGTTATTGATAACAGTGTATTTGCAAAGTAGCAAGAATGTAGCAGCTGATATGCAATAACCACATAAATTTATTTAGTTATAACAAAGTATGTTGTTACAGTATATACACATTGTAGGATGAAACTTTTATACATCTTGTGAGAAT
Organism: Tetracentron sinense; assembly: GCA_015143295.1. Lineage (NCBI taxonomy): Eukaryota > Viridiplantae > Streptophyta > Magnoliopsida > Trochodendrales > Trochodendraceae > Tetracentron > Tetracentron sinense. The sequence goes on along the minus strand of CM026553.1, from coordinate 41,790,725 downwards.
CACTTTGTATGTATCAATGAAGATATAGTCTCACACTCATTTACAAAGTGATTGAAATCAAGTTGTAGAAATCAAAATTATTTACTAATGAAGGTAAATATTTAATAGGGAAGAAAATAGTACTTCATTGATGATAAACTCCAATATTATACTCTTTGTCAATAAAAAATCATCTCTTGTACTACTGTTGTTCCTGATTTAACTATTTTCAAGGCTAATACATCTATTACTATTGTAAGGATATCTACAATATTACATAAAAACAAAGTTAGTAATAATAGTTGATAGAAAATTAGAAGGATTGACTAATGTTTAATAGTATTTACCTATTTCTAAAAGTGAGTCAATATAGTTTATCAACTCATTGAATGACACGAAGTTGCAAATTTGCATTTTTAGCTCTATATTCTCTTCTTCAACTTCTCTAAGTATGACTTTGCTTATTAATAATCCATTATTCATGTATCTATATCTTTCATCAATTGGAGTGACAGGCATTGGATACTACTTAGTATTCGCTGAGAATAAGCAAGCATGTGTCTCCTAATTCTTGAATTTTGATTATACCCTTTTGTCCTCTCACTCATTTAGTGTTACAAACTACAAATTTGGCGACTTCTGCTCTCTTCTACCACCATCTTTGCTGTGTGATTCACCTGCCACCACCTCATTGGTCTCTGAATACATGTCCGTCCCAAATGCAACATGGATATGACTCTCCCAACCAACTACACTCCTTGATTCATCATGCCCTTGTGCAACCAGTTTGCTGAACTTTTTTTCATATGGGGAAGAAGAAGTTGACATGAAGCATGGCCGTGACATAGCATTCTGGGATTCGCACAAAACCCCATGACCATGTCTTGCATGTTTGCAACAGTACAAACTGTATTGAAGAAAAGTTTTGGCCTATCCTTTAATGGTTTTCATTTGCATTTCTTGGTTTTGAAATGTTGTTTTTACTGTGTTGCTCTTACTTCAAATAGATTTTCCTAGATATCAATGGATTAGGTATGGATTTTGTTAATACTTTGCACTCTCTGAATGATTTCAGTTTGTGTAATTTCATCTGAAATTTACTGTTCCATTTGAATCAAAGAGTTCCTGGGATTTACACTTCTTGATTTGTCAATTATTTCCTGTCCATAATTTGTCTCTAGAATGTATATTTTTATTTTACTATAAACTCCAACTATTTTCCTTCCAATCTTTCTCTGATTTTGCTGCAGCAAAGTTACAGCAAGTTTTGGGGTTTGAGTGTTTTGTTACTTCTAAGTGTTCGTTTTCAGAAGAAAAAGGTTATTTGGCAGAATCATGTCTTTCGATTATCTAATATTCATTTTTAAGCCATAAGACTTTAGATGGAATGATCACTATGCATTCATTTGTTGATAATTTAGTGATAGATAACATAGCTTTTGAGAATTCTTTAATAAAGTTCGTACATACATGCAAGGAAAATGATCCCATATAGGGAGAGGAGGGGGCCTTGTTAATTTCTTGAGCTCCCTTCTTGTGGTAGTAGTGACCCATGGAAGCAGTGGAGATTTTTTGTCCTGGTGCTCCTTGTGCATTAAGTGGCCAATTTTCTTGGTAGTCGAAGAAACGATTTAGAAATGGATTGTTGCAGACAATATCCACAAAACAATCTTGATTGTTTCCAAGGACTTTCCTCTCACCGACCCCCCGACCCCACCCCCCCCCAAAAAAAAAAAAAATCATGGGATCAATCTGATTCGCATTAAAGCTCCCCTGCCCGTCTGCCACGAGGCCTTGGGGTCGCCATCCCACTGCCTACTACGATGAAGCAAGAACTTCTCGTCCGCGGACTCACTAAAGAAATGATTTAATAAAATGGGCGCAAGAAGTCGCCAATGGTCTTGGTTTTATTTTAACAATCCAAAAATCTGATGGGTTGAATTCACGTCCATGTCCACGAGTGTTTCTTGGATGTGATCGATCAGGAAGTTATAGAGAGAAACAAGCATCTTCAACTCAAATGAAGAAAGGAATTCGTCGTAGTTCTACTAAACGTTGTGGGTGTCCATTCTTTTTGAAAGCAAAAAAAGTAAATGGGCTAGATCAGTGGAAAGTTGAAGTTGTTTGTGGGGTTCACAATCATAAAGGGTCATCATATTTGGAAGGACATTCTTTTGCAGGAAAACTTGACATGGAACAGAAATTTTTTTTAAAGGACATGTCTCGTGTAGGCATCAAACCACGTGATGTCCTTCGAACTATCAAGAAAAAGGATCCTACTAATGTAACTACTATCAGAACCATATACTTAGAGGAATTAAGTGGAAAAACCCCGATCCAACATCTCTTCAAGTGCCTTAATGATCTTGGTTATGTGACTTTTCATCGCATGGAGGAGAAGAACAAGAACTTGATGGATTTGTTCTTTTCACATCCAACATCAGTTAAACTTTCTAGAGCATTTCCAAATGTGTTTCTTCTTGACTGTACTTACAAGACAAATCGATTCCGGTTGCCTCTCGTCTATTGTTGGGGTCACATCAACAGATCGAACATTTTTTTTCCGCATTTTTGCATTTCTATCATCAGAGACAGAGGTTAGTTATACTTGGGCATTGCAGTCCTTCAAGTCGATTCTTAACCCAAATTCACTACCTTTAGTCTTGGTCATGGATTGTGAATTGACCTTGATAAATACAATCAAAACTGTGTTTCCAACATCTAAGAACTTGTTGTCTTATGGCACATTTCAAAGAATGTTTTAGCCAATTGCAAGAAATGTTTCAATGAAGAGAAGATATTCGACAAATTCATGCAAGATTGGAATGCTTTGGCACGATCACCTACAGAGGCTGATTATAATCATGCTTTGATGTCAATGACGATCCCAAAGTACTTACCTATATAATGCTTACTTGGCTCAATCCATACAAGGATTTTTTTGTTTCTGCTTGGATCGATCAATATTTTCATATTGGGAATACTTCGACTTTGACGACAACATGACAAAGTTTCAATAATTTGATCAACCAGCAACATACAGACATCAAATCTTTGTTTTCAGCAAGCCGTATAAAAATGCCTTATGTTTATAACCAGATTTTCTACCATGAACTTTGTGGGCTTGTATCTATTTATGCTTTGGGAAAGATTGAAGAGCAGAAAGAATTACCAGAATCCAAAGCAAGCAATATGGTCGATGCCCAAAAATGCCAACATGTAATTCGTCGCTCATTGGGAATACCTTGTGCTCATGAATTGGTAATTTATATGAAAGAAGGAAGGTCTTTGCCTTTATCTATGATTCATGATCATTGGAAAAGATTAACATTTGTAGATGAATCTTCGTCGAAAGAGTTGTTTAAGGATATTGCTCCAGATTTTGAGATGATCATTGTAAGATATTTAAAGTCTAACCAACATCAAAAGGCTGAAATCAAGCAAAAGTTACGTGAGATTCCAGACCCAGCCTCAATACAAATGAAGGAACCTGTGGTGCCGGTTAAACAAAGGGGTAGGCCAAAGGGATCAGTTAAGCGGCTACCAAAGAATTCTAAATCAACAAAACGTGACCCTTCTGCATTTAAAATATGTGGAAAAAATCCCTTTAAGGAAAGACAAAAAATGTACTCACGGAATGTTGGGCTTTTGTGAAATTGTCCGTTGTCTCCCTATATCTTTGTCTAATTTCATCCAACACGCCATAGATGTTGTGGGTGATGGTCATTGTGGATTTCGAGCAGTTGCTGGTTTGATAGGAATGAGAGAAGAAGGTTGACATAAAGTAAGAACAGATTTGGCTTATGAACTGCAAAAGCACCATAAACAATATGCCAACTTATTTGGTGATTTACAGAGAGTATGTGAATTGACTAAAACCCTATGGTGTGAAGAAGTTTCTGCTAGTCCTCAATTTTGGATGTCTATGCCAGACATGGGCCATTTGATTGCCTCATACTACAATGTTGTATTGCTACATATTTCAAAAGAACAGTGTCTCACGTTTCTACCTTTGCGGTCTCAACCTCCTACTATCCATAAGCTCATCGTTATTGGTTATATACACAAGAATCATTTTGTCCAACTTACATGGTTGAGAATGCTCCAATACCACCAATTGCCTGCAATTGGACCAAATATCATGATCCAATCGCTGACAATTGGGCGGCGCCATATGCTTCAAGGATCAAATTTTTGACTCAAGTGATAGAGCTAGAGACAATTATATCTGAGATGCCAAAAGATGTGATATGGGTGTAGTAGATATATATGGTTATTTTTTTTTGGCATAAATTTGTTTCTAGGACTATATGTTTTTTTTCTAGGAATAAGTAAAAATTGATGCAGTAATGGGATATATGCAAGTTTTTTATTATATAAATGATTGATTTCTATGTTATTATGATAGTTAAAACAATTAATAAAAACAATTGGTTGACAATGGTTTTTAAAGAAACCGAGTAACTCAGCCCGTGCTTGCCTTTGTGATGTCTTCTGTAGCTTGTTATAGGACTGAAATTGATCCATCATTCTTGGGTTTCCATGGCTATGTTTTGTTTGCCCTGCATTTGATTGTGAAGGACATGGGAGGTGGATGCTGGTTTCTGTCTTGTGTTTTCTGTTTGTTTGGGAAGAAAAGACCAGGTATAGAATCCCCAAAAGTGATCCATGGTTCTGCTCTGTTAAGGTTACCTAATGTTTATTTGGGTATTTGATTAGTATCTCAAAGAGTAAGTGTAATGACCCGGAATTTTAATATAATAAAATTATGTGTTTATGGGTCCTTAATGGAGGTTAAGTAGTTAATTATTTGTTAAATTGATAAAAAAGTGGGTTTTGTTCGGGATTTGATTGTATTGATAAAACTTTAGTGTTTTTCTTCGAAAATCATGCACAATGTGCGGGTCGACTATCTGGACGATCACCTATCATTCAAGTTCCATCGCGTATTGATTCACGAGAGTCTTAAATGTAAGAAAATCAAGAAAACCAGGAAATTCCAGATTTTTCCAGAATTTAGTGGGACTCTATAATTGTTGGGGATTCTAATAGAAATTCATGCAGCTAGTACCACAGTGTGTCGGTCGGTCGTGAGGACGACCGTCTGTCGTTTCAGTAGTTAATTATCTCATATGAAGAAACGACAATGTGTTTTGTATCTGAAATTAGAAAATTAGTGAGTTTTGTAATTTTCTTCCGTACTAAAGTGCAGCTGTCAAAACTCAGTATTTCTTCCTGAAAATTTTACAACGAGTGTCGGACTATCTCAAGTTCGGTCACCTAAAGTTTCGTCAAAATCGGATGTTAGTAAGTAGGATTACGGATGCCGTATACACGAGAGAAGGCGAAAAAATGGTCAAACCGTTTGCTTGGTCGACGGGACCATTTATTATGGTCATGTGCATAGCACATAACCTTATCTTTATAATGGAGGCCAGCCTTCCCCATTTCTCACGTTATGTAAACAGGGGGAGGTTCTGCCACATAATATTTTAGAGAAAGAAAGTGAGGAGAGAGAAAGGAAGAGAGAGAAAGAGGAGAGAGAATGGAAGAGAGAGAAAGGGAAAGGGAGGTCCCTTGGGGTTTTTCGACATTGCCGACGCGCTGGTGACGTCAGTTTCTTTTCCTGACGTCTCAATTTGCGTGTGGAGAGAGAAAGAGAGAGAAAAATGTAGAGAGAGAAAGTGGAGAGAGAAAGTTGCATGCGCTCTACCCCGGGGTTGATCTTCGTAGGGAACGCATTGGCGACATCTGTTTTTGCCTGCGAGACCTCGAAACGCATGAAGCAGGTAAAACCCTTTCTTTTCTTCACTTTTTTTCCTTATTTTCCTATATTCTTTTATGTGGAGCATATGCATGTCTTTTGGCGTGAATGAAAAAGGGTTAGAGACTTTTATGTGATGTGTGGAAGGGTTGGATGTGCGTGAAAAATGAGTAGAGGGGTGTAACCCTCGGTCTCGGGTGTCAAAACCTCAAATTTAGGCTAACTGTGTGAATGGTGTGGATGGAAAAAGGGTTGGAGACCCCTATGTGATGTGACTTTATGTGGTCCATCGGGGAGCCCAGATTAGGTCCCGGGTAAATTGTATCTCCACTCTAGGGTGACGAAAAGTTGTTTTGCATGTCGTGTAAGGTTATGGAGACATCTATTAGCCTGAAAACGTTCCCTAATGGGACGATGTGTTACCGGAGTTGGTTCACGGGTGCGAGGCCCAAGTATTTCAGTTAATCAAGCGAGGCTTGGGTTAACTGAGGTTAACCTGTGGTTAGAAAATCTAACCAGGATTAAGTATAGTCCGTGGTTTCTTTTTGACTAGGTCAGGAGAGACGGTGTCCAGTAAGGCCCGGGGTTCCTTCGTGACTGATAGTCGGGAGATGTCGATCTGTTTATTTAGGTTGTCCGTGGTGCCTCTTGGACTAGGTCAGGAGTGGTGGTGTCCTGCATGGCCCGTGGTTCCTCCGTGACTGATAATCGAGAGATGTCGGTGTCTTAGGGAGTTTAAAGTGGCTGAACATCAGATAGTATATGGACCGGGGTTTCTCTCTGGGTGGGTCAGAAGATGTCGGCACCGTGTCTATCGGGGTCCCTTCTTGGTGGAACGTCAGGAGATGACGACATTAGTAAAGATGTCGAGGTTCCTCCGTAGACTAGCCAGAAGATGACGGTAGGCAGGTTGGTCGGGGTTCCTTCTTGACTGATACCCAGGGCGATGGCGGCAAATACACGGTAGATGTTTCCTGTCAGTTGAATGAAAAAGTATGTCCTTGTTGGGTGAATGCCCATATGTGTGTGTGTAAGCTTTGTATACGAAGTTGTCTGAGTCGGTATAATCAGGGTTGGTGTAATTGTCTGAGTTGGTGTACTCAAGGTTCGGTATGGAATTGTCGGATTCCAGGTGAGTTGGGTTGGTATGCCCAAGATTTGGTCTTATTCGGGTGAAAGCCGGAATAAGGTGTGTGAGTCTAAATAACTAAATGTATTATGGTTATGATTTAGAGACTTTAAGTTGAACATTTGTGGACTGTGGCCAATTAATAGAGTCTCAGGACTCGAAATGAAACATGATTGATAATTGAAATAATAACTTGGTAATATGAATACATTCATAACTGAACCCCATAATTGGAAAGTAATGTGAGATCGGGAACCTCGGTTAGGGTGACGTAACCCTAAGTGACCTTGGGTCACAGTTTATTATATACTATTCTATTTTACTGTAACATGCAAATTGAACTGTTTATTATATCATTATTGATGCGTGTTATTATATGGAAAATAGTTTAGAAGGATTGTGGTTTTATTAGGCTTCATAGCTCACTGACTTTTTATGTCAGCAGATCTCGGAGCTGCTAACCAGTAAGTGAAAAGTCCAACTGGACATTTTGGAAGCTTGTACAAACTGTACCCGACGTGATAGAAGCGCCTACTTTTGTAAAACAAACTTGATGTAAATAATATAGGTATATGGTTTGTATGATGACTATTGTGATGACATGTGTTATTTGCTTTTTTGAAGCATCTGATAAATGTTTAAATTTCTCGCATTTTCGTGGGTAAAGTCTTCCACTCGCGTGATTTGACAAACGGACGAGCGTCTCGGAACTTGATTCCCTAAGCGCGGGTTCGGGGCGTCACAGTAAGTATGCCCAGCTAGACTTGTCTTGATTAATGAGGTATGTGATGTTATGCTATGGTTGATAACTGTTGGTTGGATGTGAGGTTATCAGATATGCTGCCTAAACTGTTGGCTCATAAAGTGATGGATAGGATATGTGGATGGGACTACTGTAATCTTGTTGTAATGCAAATACACTGATTTTGATTCGATAACCCAACCTTCTGGTGATTAATGTCTTTCATTGTTTTTTTTTCTTTATGTACAATCTCAGTTAGTATGTTAGTATTTGTTGGAGTTAGCAGTGGGGAGTGGAGCGCTTGTGACTCATCACCCAGTGAGATTAGATCCAGAGACCTCTTGCCAAGGAGAGGCCTGGAGCAAGTGTATTTCATTGGGTTGGAGCTTAGAATTATACTCTTGTTAGTAGCATCGCCAAGATTTTTCTAATGCAGCAGAATTGGTTTTTGGCCAGCCCTCATGCTGATTTGTGGATTATATTCTTCTACTTGGAAAATGCTAAGGTTGCGGGGGTTGTGGTTTGCGCAGGAGCGAGGGTTTGGGAACTCCTTGGATTAATCCTTTTTACAGGCAAAATATTTCCTCCACACAAGCCTACTAAAATAGGGTCAAAACAGAAAAGATGTTGGCCATGCTTCAATCATTACTTACCCAAAAATTAACTCATTATAGCAAAGAGGTGTTAATTTTTGGTTGAAAATAAGGACAGGTGTTGGTTTTATAAGATGGTTAATTCTTCGTATGGTATGGCTTGTCAGGAGCTTCTCTTGAATTAATCTCCAGAGATGACCTCAACCGAGAGTAGCTAATAGTGTGCAGATATAAATTTTTAGCTATTTTTTGTTTTTGGTGTTTATAAGTAATTTTATTAACTTAATGGTATGCAATCAGTATTTTTTTACTAATGGGGTGTAGTAATCAAATATTGGTGTGCATCTAACACCATCCTTATTTTATTATTCTTCTTAAATCGACAACCTTTATACTATGATTGGTTGCTAAGAAAATAGGTGAAAACATGAAAAAGAAAAGAAAATTTTAGATTTCTAATGCAACTTTTAGTTGTGTTTTGTCCAATTTTCTTTTCTTTTCCATGTTATTACTTATTTTCTCAGCAACCAAATATAGGGTATTTTCATTTAATTTAAAATTACTATATCAAGTTAAAATTAAATTAAAAATTTTCCTAAAGATATTTTCGGGCATCACACGGGTCTCCAATTACTAGTATTAGACTTAAACCCACTAAGGGCTTGTGCTGTTGGAAGAGTAGCCCAGTCGTTGTTGGAGGTATTCCAGTATCCGCACTAGAGGAATACAGTTATAGAAAATAAGATGCCTAAGATGGTAATGTGTATTTGGCGGAAAAGCCGTTACCCCATTGTCCACAGGCAAGGAGATGCTAATTCACAGAAATCTTTTCTTATTCTTGCAACTGCTGCCCCCAGCAGATGGCAAATTCGCATTCTCAGTTAAGTATTTATCCACTCTACAGGGAAGAAAAATGCTAAAACATTAGAATAAAACCACTGTAATACCATTTATATATTGCACATTGAACTAATTTTGCTTGAACTAACCAGCCCATTTGTTTGCAGATTTAACTATCAAAACCATTTATATATTCCCAAATGCAATGATGTTCTATTTCCTTTCCAATGTCGCTATTATATTTTCACCCGTGTGATTATTAAAAACAGGCGCACATTCTCAAAGAGCAAATTGAGATACCACTGCTCTTGATGTATCTTATAATAAATTATAAATTATACTAATGCTTTCAAAGAATACTATTGTCAGAACAGATGAGTGTGAGATGTTTCTAAAACTCAGGTGGTGATGGTCTTTCTTTCCACTCTGCAAGAATCATTGAGATCTGCAGACCTCTACTGAATGATTGGTTGAAGAGCAAGCGGGTTTGGAACTCTGAAATGAAGGGGAACAATGACAATATGACTATAGGCATGAAGATTATGATTCCCATTACGTACTCATATGCCATCCCCAGCTCTTTTGTGGAGTCCCACAATCCTACACCCTTGAACAAGGGTCTGCACGCTTGCCCAACCTTGGATGGACAAGGAAATAAAATCATGTTAGCAGATTATATGCTTCAACGTAGAACATGAACATTTTACCACCCAAATTACATTATAAAATTTATTTTCCAGTTCAAGAGCTACCATATTAAATGGTCTTGTGGGTGGGTTCCATTGCATGGATCCTGTTCAACACTGAAGATTGCAAGACTCATCATGTTGGAATCTACAACTCCATTCAATATAATAGATTTTCAAGCTATTGCAAGTTTCTGTTTAGAATATACAGAAGTTAGAAGTGGCACTTACGAGAAGAAAGGCCCACCCTGTGGGCATGAAGGCAAGCAGGCCAGCAAGCAAATCTGATATAGTGAGGCCACAAAACACAAATACGACGGCCATGACAGATATGAAGCTAATGAACAGAAGTCCTTTGAGGATCCTGAAAATGAGTGGAAAGTCTGTGCCCAATCTTCTACCCATTGATACCATCTAAATTGAACATAAGAATTAAGCAGAAGCATTAAACTAAATTGAAAGTGCACAAGGATGGCATCGATAGACTATGTTCATATTCAGTACTAAAAATGTAGATTGCAGATTGCAGACTGCTGTGCAGAACTGTCAGCAAGTTGACGCCACATCTACGGTTCCAAGATTTTTTAAATCTCCCCAGGGTACATGGGGAGAGAATGAGATCCATCTCAGATATGGCTCAGCTATACCCAAATATGTAATTAAAAAATCTTAAATATATATAGAATAATTCGAGGACTGTATAAAAAAACCAATTATAATTTTAGAAATTACTGATTTAATTATAGCTTTACCCCAAAGGGGTGGACCAGTGGTTCCTGGGCCTTTCCCCAAGTGGGGAGGTCCTGGATTCCATTTCTCACTCCCCCTTTGGGTCCAGCCTCGCATGGATTTACCCGGACTTACCTGGTGTGGCGGTTTGCGGGCTCATGTCGAACCCTTGGGGATTAGTCCTGACCCAAAGGGTTGGGGACACCCTGAGTTTCAACAAAAAGTTATATATAGCTTTGATCTTGTACCTTGAGATTTGCAGGTCAAGCAAGTCTGACACCTAGACATGGATCCTTAGCCGACTACATTCGTATAACATAAGGCTAAATTATACATTTAAGATACTTTGAAATAAATCACTTTATATCTGCAAGTTTGACACACATACCTTCAAAACAAACAGAACAGTTGCCAAAACTAGCCAAGAAAGTCCATATACCTACAAAAGAGAATGGAAGTAGAAGGTTGTAATGTTGGGCGTGACACAGTCATTGATATGATTAGGAGTTAACAAGAGTAGTTGATCAAAGGCAATCATACCTGCAAGCCCTTGCTATGGTGTGCTATATTAAGATGGTAGACAATTCCATATTGGTAAATCAAGAAGCGAAACGCAAGGATTATTTCTAGCACTCGGCCCCTGATATCTGTATTTTTCAGGTGTTCCTGTGACTCGTCCCACCAAGATTCCCAACTTCTATCTGGTTGGACACCGATACCCCCCCGATTACCAATCCACCTTTTCCAGTCTGTCCAGTCATCCACAGTCTTCTGCCACTCAAATCCAGCAGGATTGAACACAAAAGGAGCAAATAGCCACGAAGCAACCAAGAACCACATGGAGAATGTGATGAATAAATAGAGACTTGAACTACGATATGACTTCCCATATACTTCATAGATGACCAACAGCATCACCAGCTCCAACCCCTTTACAAAGTGACTTCGTGAGTATAACATGTAGTTATAAGCAAACTTTGCATGAAACACAAAAAACCCACGACCAGCATCTCTGTACTTAGCACCTCCATGCAATATTGTCCTCCCATAATAATGAGCTTTTGTTCCAAGCTGAAAGGTAAAGAATACAGAGGCCAGTTGCAACTGCATAATTATAAAATCACCTAAGGCTATGCGGAGCCCTCTCTCTAAGCCAATTTCCATCACTGCAGGCAGCATAATTAACAAGCCTAGCTGAAAAACAGACTGGGTAGCCAAAGCCACTTCAAGTGATTTACTCTGACGGATGCTTGGAACGTCAAGAATTGCCTTTTCCAAACCACTCAGAACCATATATAGACGCCCATATAGGAATACATACACAATAAGAACGGTAATCTGGAAAACAGAATGTTAAAATGCAGCTGTAAGCACGTGTTTCCCAATTCCGTGGGCAATGTTTTTCCATAATCCAATATATGAGATGCAAAGTTAAATTAACAGCATGGATTTCTTTACTTCAGTCCTCATATTGTGTCAGCTAGAATCAAAATGCCAACCTCAAAAGAGGTGACAAATAGGCACAAAGCTCAGCCCCATCAAAATTTGTGATTTCACCCGTAAAAGCGAGGTGCATATAATGGAATTTATATTTTATATTAGACCGAATCCAAGGTTAACAAATTATATAAATCGAGGATTCTGAACTTCAAATACTAGGGCTCACTTTTCCAACTTTCCCCTTCTTAACATACAGCAGACAACAACGAATATACACTACAAGAAATCTATCGATTAGGGACGAAAATTTAGAGATGGATTACAATCTGCCCCTAATACAGAACTTATAAACGGTAATAAAAACCGTTACTACTGTGCCGTCTCTAATGCCTATTTCTACATGTAATAGTTTTATTTATTAATAAATTTACTTATACAGACGGAAATAATCCGTCGCTACTACAAATAAAGTTTAGCCACAGAAATAGTCCGTCACTGATGCATATAGAGACGGTATAGTACCTTTTGCGACGGATTGATTTCCGTCTCTAGTCTAAAAAGACCAATTGTGAAGGAAATATATCCGTCTCTAATGCCTATTTCTACATGTAATACTTTTTTTATCAATAAATTTACCTTTAGAGACGAAAATAATCCGTCTCTAATACGAATAAAGTATGGCCACGGAAATAATCTGTCACTAATGCATATTGAATCGGTACCATCACTGATGCATATTGAACCGGTATAGTACCTTTCCATCTCTAATGCCTATTTCTACATGTAATACGTTTTTTTATTAATAAATTTACTTTTAGAGACGGAAATAATCCGTTGCTAATACGAATAAAGTATAGGCACGGAAATAGTCCGTCACTGATGCATATAGAAATAATATAATACCTTTTGCGATGGATTTATTTCTGTCTCTAATCCAAAAAGACCAATTGTGACAGAAATATATCCGTCGTTGAAAATGAGTTTAATAAACCCCCACCAGCTCGCGCAAAACCGAGCTTTCCCTCTAAATTTTCCCCCTCCTGCCGGTTTGCAACTCTCCTCCCTCTGTGCTTTCTCCGACGACCTCCAGCCGCCGCTGTTACACCACGGTAAGTTTCTCTCTCTCATCTCTTTCTTTCTCTGCTTACAGGCTGTGCGCACAACCTACGCTGCTCTTTCTCTCTCTCAGCTCTTAGATTGAAGCTATAATTATGGGAGATTTCTTGTCTTCCATTTGTTGTTTTGAAATTTGTATAGAGAACTAAGAAATATAAATTAAGAAAAAACTGAAGAGAAACAGAGGATGAAGAGGGAAAAATACCTAGAATCAGAAAAAAGAGAAGCCCATTAATTGAACAAAACCATTTCAATTGAAAACAGCATAGATGTAAAAAAATCTTATTTAGGTCTTTATTTCTTAGAAATTCATTATTAGGAAGCCAAGGTAAATTTTTTAGGTTTCAATGAAGCAAATGTGAATTTTTTAGGTTCCATCAAACTGCTCACCGGGGTGAAAAGGGGTTTCATTTGACTTGGAATAGACTTACAATTAATTTAGGCTAACTAAAATGGTGAGTTTACAGGAAATGAACTAAATTTCTCTAGTCTAAAATACAAGTCTCAATTGAATTTGAGCCAACTTATTTATTTATTTTTATTTCTAAGTTTGTGCTTAGTCCTTATGGTTATTTGACTCCTGTAGCCATTTTTATTTCCTCAAAAGTGTTTTCTTAAACATCATCATGTTTAGTAATATTTTCTTCATGTTGCTAAGTCCTGCTCTAGAAATCATCAAGAAAAATAGGCCAAAAGGAAAACAACCAACTAGGTAACCCTAATCCAACTGTTACTAGTCCTCAACGGTTGCTTAGCTCATAAATGGAAGAATAAAAAAGTGCCAGTCATCAATTATTATTTTCATCTACGACTGAATTCTCTCGTAATAATAAATTTTTACCCTCCAAATGATTGATATCCAAGAGCCTAAGACCTCTTATGGGAGCAACCAACTATTGGAGCTCCAAGTAAGATGCTCTATCATTGTATTGGACGTACTGTCGTAGTAGCCTAACTGTTATTTTCAAAGATAATATTATCCAAATTTAATATCGTCGATATATTCCATGTATATTCATGGTTTCCAGTAGAGATGTATGTCTTATATTTTCTATGTACATAAATATGTAGTTTAAGAACATGGATTATCTTACTCTTAGCAAGCTAAATCTTGTAATTTCCATTCCCTATAAATTAATTATAAAGGTTAACAACAATTATTGTTGAATCTATATATTAGTAAGGCATGTAACAGACACAACGAAAGGGGAGCAAGATGTTTTATTGCAATGCATATTAGCAAAAAAGTAAATGGATGCTACGGAGAATATTACAATTAAGCTTCTAGAAAAGTAATCTTAGTACAGTTTTACATGCATATTAGCAAACATAAAACCCCATGACATAGATGTATTTTTGCAATGCAAGAGTTTTGTCTAATTTATTTTTTCTCTAAATTGGAATCCATGTGAACAATTGAAATCCAGTAATCTAGCTGTATTTATTTATTCCTAGATGCCGAAATACTGGGTTTCTCGGGTTTCCCTATACTTTTTGTGGGTAATTTTCTATTTGAATATATCACTTTGAAAGCAGGAAAAGATGTTTCTTTCGCAAAAGAAAAATCGGAGCCGTGGACAGTCATCTAGTCAGGCTGGGCCATCCCAGCCCGAGGATGGGGCATCCCAGTTTGAGGTTGGGCCATCCCAGTCTGAGGCTGGGCCGCCAGCAGGTAAATCTTATTTGATACATGTAAATTACTACGAATCTAATTTCAGTTTCATTAACCACTTGTCAATAGCGTTACTAATATAATCATTACTTCTTATAAATTATTCAGAGTCATAATGGAGCAGGCAGACCAGGGGTCCGAATAGGCCGCGACCGGTGCTGCCACCAGATACACCGCACATTAGGGTGCCTGTTAACCCTCTGGGGCAGCCCACTGGATCCGTCATGACCGAGTTGACACGGTTTATTGGGGTATTAGCCAGGGACAGGGATGTTATTCCATTGACATATCATGATTGGAGGCATGTCCCAGATGAGCTGAAACAGGCCATTTGGAATAGAATTTTGGTTAGACAACTACAAAAAATAATTCAATTGACTCATTACTTCATCATTCGGTGTATGGGTACTATCAAATATACTCCCTAATTCTAATAATTGTGTTATAGACGCACTAGCAGTCCACCAACTGTATGTTTCGAAGATTGAGAGCGAGATTAAGAAGGATTGGGTGCTATCGAAGTGTGATCATTTGTGGAAGGCCTGGAAGAACCAATTATTGAAGAAGTTAATTAGTCTTGGCCTCCCACTCGAGGAGTGGTACGTTTTCATCAATAATAGGGTCACTCCAGACCAATGGAGAGCAGTCGTGGACTATCAGAGAATTGAGGAGGCCGAGGTATGAAATGAACTACTTAATTTCTTAGTAGTTTATTTGTTTTTTAGCTCTAAACCGTCATTCTAATAATTGAATCCATTATTTCATAATAGGCTATTGGTGCTCGTAATAGGGAGAACAGATCCAAGCTACGGTGTTAGCCTAAAGGTTACAACCAAATAATTTTGATGATAACACAATAATGAAATGACTATTGTGTTACTAATATTTCTATTAAGTTCATGTGAAATTCAGTGTATAAGAGTTTTTTTTTTGATAGATAACGGGAAATATATTAAAGGAAAGGGAAATATACAAACGATGCGAGAAGCATTGCCACGAGAAACTGAAGCACGTCAAGATAACAAGCTTGACCAACTATACAAAAACAAAGACCAATGACTCTTCTTAAAATCCTCTAACACAGAAGTCCACGAATATAATAGCCATCCTATCTTGAGAATGATCTTGGGCAACGAGTCTTCCTTATCTTCAAAAATTCTTTTATTTCGTTCCCTCCATAAACCCCAACAAATAGCCGCCGGAAGCATCTTCCACACCTCGTTCCCCTTCCTGCTGAACACTCCTTTTGGCCACCCCAACAAAACGTCCCCCAGATCCCCTTGCAAGACCCAACACATCCCAAAAATGCCCAAATAATGATTCCACACTGCTTGCGCTTGCGAACAGTGAAGGGAAAGATGCGGGACATTTTCCTCATCCTGCCTGCACATTGGACATCTATTGGGAATGATCATTCCCCTATGCGTTAAGTGATCAATTGTAAGCACTTTATTTAATGAAGCAGCCCAAAGGAAAGCCTGGACCTTCGAAGGTATCCGCAGCCTCCATATCTTCTTAAACGCAAGGGTGTGCCTCCCCTCCTCCCCCCCCCTCCTTCTTCCATAACTCCAAATAGCAATGGGCTGTAGAGAACTCCTCCTCAGCACCCCCTACCCATCTTCTTCTGTCTTCCATATCTGGATGAATCACACAAGCTGTGAGAAGACTTTGCAGCTCCAACCACTCACCCATCTCCCTTTCCCCAAAATTATCCCTCCGAAACCTCGGCCCCCATCTCAGCTCTCCCTCCTGCACCTCATAGCACTCTTGAACCGTCACCTCTCTCCTCAACACCAATCTATACAGATTTGGAAATTTCCGACACAACATCCCTTCTCCCAACCAGTCATCTTCCCAAAACCGCACCATGCTCCCCTTCCCAACCTTAAATTTCAAAAATTCCTGAAGCAACACCATAGTTGTCATGACCCCTTTCCAAACTCCCACCCCCCAAGACCTCCTCACCGGCTTTGGATTCCAATCTCCCCGACATACCCCAAATTTGTCTTTGATCACCCGCCTCCACAACGCTGTCTTCTCCGTATTGAAACGCCAAATCCACTTCCCCAATAAAGCGTTATTCATACACTTTATTCTTCTAAAACCCAAACCTCCAAATTCTTGGGGTCTCGTAACCCATTCCCACTTTACGAGGTGCAATTTCCTGAGATCCCCCCTGCCCCACCACAAAAAATCTCTCTGAAGCTTCTCCAATCTCTTGGCCACCACCCGCGGCATCTTGAATAAAGACATTTGAAAAATTGGAAGACTTGCCAATACACTTTTGATCAACGTTATCCGCCCTCCTAATGAAAGAAATCGTTTCTTCCAACCCGCTAATCTTAGCTCCACTCTTTCCACTACCGGATCCCAAATAGTCGATGACCGAGGGTTCGCTCCTAGCGGCAAGCCAAGGTACTTGAGAGGCAAGGAGACTAAACTGCATCCCAAACTTCTAGCACTTCTTTCCACTTCCCCCACCCCAGACAACTTACTCTTAGCCATATTAATCTTCAGGCCTGATAAAGCTTCAAAACATCTGAGCACTCCTCGCATGTTTGCCACCTGATCACTATCCGCCTCCAAAAAAAGAATGGTATCGTCTGCATACTGGAGATGCGAAATAAACGGTCCCTCCGGCCCCACCTGAAACCTCTTAATCATCCCCAACCCTTCTGCCTTTGAGAGAAGTTTGCTAAAAGCTTCTGCCACCATGATGAATAGAAAAGGAGATAACGGACAGCCCTGACGCAAGCCCCTAGAACTCGGAAAGAACCCATGCGGGCACCCATTCACAAGAATCGAAAAAAATGGCGACGAAACACATCCCTTCATCCACCGAATCCATCTGTCCCCAAACCCCATCAATCTAAGCATCTCTTCCAAAAACCCCCAATCTACGTGATCATACGCCTTTTCCATGTCTACCTGGCAAACAAGACCACCTAACCTTTCTCGACTCCGTGAGTCGATACACTCACTAGCAATCAAAACTCCATCAACCAACTGACGCCCCTTAACAAAGGCCCCTTGATACGCCCCCACCACCTTCCCCACCACCCTCTTCAATCTCTCTGCAAGAACCTTGGCCACTATTTTATACAAACTAGTCACCAAACTAATCGGCCGGAAATCTTTCATCTCTTCTGCTCCATGAGTCTTCGGGATTAGGGAGATGAATGTCGCTCCAACCTCCTTATTCCATCTACCTCTTTCATGAAATTCCACAAACACCCTCATCAGATCTACTTTCACCACATCCCAACATCCCTTGAAAAAACCCATAGTGAAACCATCAGGCCCGGGTGCTTTATCCTTCCCCATATTATTTATAGCCCTGCATACCTCCTCTTCCTCAAACTGCCTCTCCAACTCACCCACCTCCTCCCTGGAAACCTGTCCAACTCTTAAATCCTGAATCTGAGGCCTCTCCTTACTAACAGTCCAAAACCGATTCTGAAAATAATTTGCCACCGCTATGCCAATCTCCTCATCACCCTCTATGACTTCATGACCCACCTTCAACCTGAAAATAGAATTTACCTGATTTCTGGCCTTGGCACACGCATGAACAAATTTTATCCCCGGTCTGCAGCCACTGCGCTCTAGCCTTTTGTTTCCAGGAGATCTCCTCCAACCTTCTCAAAGAACAAAGATGCCCTGTTATCTCCCGCCGTTCCACCTCTTCCTCCCTTCCCAAACCCTCGCCTTCCTCCTTTCTATCCAATGCATTAAGCCGCAACTCCAGCTCTTTCAACCTTTTTTCCACCTTGCCAAAGCACTTGGAATTCCATTCTTTGATTTTACCCTTTAGCGCCTTTAGCTTTTTCATGAACACATAACCCGCGTGCCCCTGAAAAACCATCTCATCCCACCATTCCTTCACGCGCTCCTTAAAACCATCCACTTGAAGCCACATATTTTCAAATTTAAAAGGTCTTTTCTTCCCCTGAACCAACCTCTCCGTCAAGAGAATCGGCCTATGATCCGAACCAGTATATGCTAACGCTTCCTGAAAAATATGAGGAAACCTCTCTGCCCATCCCACTGAATAAAGGGCCCTATCCAATCTGCACATTATCGGTGGCCTCCTATTATCAGTCCACGTGTACTTTGCGCCTTTCAACGGAGGGTCCAACATCTCCTGCCCATTGACAAAAGCTGAAAATTCTCTCATACTACGCAAAATACGCCTGGATATCCCTCCCTTCTTCTCCCCAGGGAAACGAATAACATTGAAATCCCCCACCACACACCACGGAAGCTGCCACCTTGCAGAGATCCCTTCTAGTTCGGACCAAAAATTTGATCTTAAGATTCTCATATTTGGACCATACACCGAGGTGAAAATCCACTCAAATTCATCCACCACCCCCCTAAAACGAATGGAAATCGAGAACTCCCCCTGGACAACCTCAATCTTCTCCAAAACCAAACGGTCCCACATCACTAACTGCCCCCCGGAGGCCCCCACTGAATTTACAGCCACCCAGTCCACTTGCCTGAAATCCCACAACTCTGAAATTACCACCTCGTTCATCGCCTCCAATTTGGTTTCCTGAAATGCAATAAGATTTGGCTTAAGCTTCCGCAAAAAACCCCTCACATCCAATCGCCTCTCCCCCCTCCCCAAACCCCTAACATTCCACGATAAAATCTTCATAAAAAGCCACTACCCCGAACAATCCTTCCACCGCCTCGTACTACCATCAGACCTCCGCCCCCCTTTCTCCTAAACCTCCCAACCCTCTCTCCTCCCTAACTTCAAGCTCTGTAAAGAACTCTCTCGCTTGCTCCTCTCCTCCTGAAAACCGTAAACCCAAAGCCTTACTCACCTCCACAGATTTAGCCACATCTGCCCGGACATCCCTCCTCGACACACCTCCTTCCTCGCCCTCCTTAGCAGTAGCCTCAACTGCCCCCAATTCCTCTTCCGCAGAACTCTCTACCTCCACTCCTGACTCAGCACCTTGCAGCCGCCAAAGACCTTCCTCGTCGCTAGATCCCTCAAGGGAGTTGTCCGACTCTGAACACTGATTGACTTCATCGCGGCAAGAGGCCCCTTCCTCCAAGGACGAAACCGACTCCTCCTCCACCGAATCACTAACCCTGGAAACCAACTGGGACGAACCAACTGGCTCAGAGCGTGATGCCGCCTGAACTCCAACTCCATCCTGTCCCGACCACCCCTCCCAATTTACCTTCATGGAACAAACTCTACCCTCCTTCAGCAAGACAGCTGAATCTTGCGACATCTTCACCAGGGACTCTGGCCTAGAACCCCCTGAGTCCTCGCTCCCACATCTTCGAAGCAAACGAAGCTCCCCCCTAGAACTGATCGACCCAATTGGGACCTCCGCTACGCCCGCGAGATGAGGAGAAGGAGAGTTGATCACAATAGATTTCAAACGTGAGTCACGCCTATCCCTCTGAAAATCCCCAACTCTGGAGCCCCGCCCTGGACTCCTTCCCCTTCTGCGATAGACCTGCCTGACTCTCGCTTTAGGGATCCCCAACCTCACCTCCTTCGTCCCTGAACTCTCAACGCAAACTGTACCCCCACCAATATCATCCTTCGGCACCTGTGAAAGACGAGACATTCCACACTTCCCAAAGGCCGTGAAAGCCTGCTCTGCCTCCTCGCGCCCCCGGCTCTGCTGCAACCCCTCAAGCTCAACAGCCAGGCTCAAAACCTCAGAACCACCCCCCAAAATATTCGCGACCTTCGCTACCAACTGCTGGCTTGTGTTGGATTTGTCGTTGGTACTGTTCCCCTTCCCACGCACCATCCTCCCGGAAGACCTTTGAGCAGACGGGGACACCTCACCTGAAACTGGGACGCAATGTGCAGCAGACCCAGACCTCGAACTTAAAGGAGCTGGGTCTCTCTGGTCCGACTCCACCAGGCCCTCTGACCCCCACTGGATCGAAGGAGGCTGGCTAGCCCTCAGCCCAGCTGGGCCCGAAACACTTGGGCCCAACACCCCTTTTAAGAAAGGCCCACCACTAGACCCCCCTACAAGAGGCCCAACATACACGCCGGAGGCCTCTTTACGGCCTGAGAGAACCGCTTTGCCCCTAGATGGTCCAGGCGCCCGATGCCCGCCACCTGTACGGTGGAAACCAGCCCACTCTGCCCCATCCCTACCGATAAGTTTAGCTTGGCTTCGCTGCACTCTCCCAGCCTTCCTCCGCACGCTACGCTTACCGTCTCGCCCGTAGCTTCTGCCAGATACTTTTTGGTTCAAATTTGAAATTGCGATCTTGTTTTGGCAAATCTCACCTGACCTCCGAACCTCCTGCCCATTGAGCCGTTGGGGAGAAAAAGGAAAGTCCACAGCCCTGCCTTCTTGCACTGAAATGGCATGGTCGAGCCTGCCAGATGCGGGAATAGGTGGTACAAACCTACCAATGGGGGCGCTCTGCCGAGTCGGGCACTGGAGAGCCGAATTGGGATCATCCTCCACCCAAAAAACGCCACGTGGATCGCCGGAACAATTCTCCTCTCTCCCCTGACCCGAACAACTGACCGGGGATTCCGCCGATGCCTTGCCACCTTCACCGTCTACAGCTTCCCAAAGAGAAATCTCAATCGGGTATGAAATTGAATGGAAGTTGAGGGCAATGATCCGAGGGATCAAACACAGGTCTCCCCGAACTTGAATCTTCGCTGCAGCAAGGTCGGTTAGCTTCTGAGTCGAAGAATGCACCGCCACCAAGGTGCCACAGATCTGCCCAATTTGGGAGAAAATTGAAGGCACTCAAAGATGGAAAGGGAGCCCCTTCAAAACCAGCCAGCGAGTTTGATACAAACCAGTATAGGACAGGGCATTTGCCGCCGGCCACCATCTGCGGAAGCCCACCTCCGCGCCACTGCCCAGGTGAAAGCTTTGATTATTGCACAACCGAAAGACCGAAGCCCTATTCTTTGGATGGAAGACAGCCCGATCTGCTTCAAACGGAAAGACCGAGACCTTTGCTTCCGCTGGAACCAGTTGTTGAAGAAGCTGAACCACCTCCTCCCAAGTTGATTTTGTGCCAACTTTGCTCAATGAACAAACAACATCATCTGCCCAGTGGTGAAACACCCCCGCGTCTAAATCCACAATTATTTTGCTAACCCCAAGATTCGATTCAACATGGCTGTGAAGACCCCAACGAGGAGTGCAGCTAGAGCCCCCCTGCTTGCCCCCCCTAGCCAGCTGCGAACCTACTGGCTGAGATCGAGCCTGCAACCTGAAAAACGATAACGCCTCAAAAAGAGTATTAGCACACTATCCAAGGCATAATGCATGAAAATGACACCAAGCATATAAAGGATCCACAAAGCAAGTCATCTGATCAAGTTGAAGATTATACCTATCCAAAGCAAAAGAGCTAAACTCATGACATGAAGAAGAAGATCCACTAAGAAGCAATCTTGGTAATGAAGATGAAATCAAAGAAGACAAATCAAGATCAAGTTTGAAGGACATTGAAGACTCTCCAACTAGAAGATTAAATGTTTTATATTTGTAGTTTGAGAGTTCTTAGGACTTTTGTAAAAAGTCCTCAAAGTTTGAAGTTTGAAAGCTCAATGGCCTAGATTGACCATAGGAACCTTAAAAGTATTTTGCATAATCATTCTAAGGTCCAAATACATCATATTAAATGATTATAATTTTGATAAAAACAAGTTAGTTGACCAATTGGATCAATCATTTCATCAAGGCTTGTAAGATCTCGAAAATAGGATTCCCATTATTTTATATAATATATGTAAACGGTGTTTGTATACGATGTATTTTGTTAAAAATCGGAAAATTTGTGGGTTTGTCAGTATTTTACCAAACTTACTTTTTACACTTAGAACTCAGTATTTTTACTCGAGATTTTTACAGCAGGTGCCGAACTGGCCAAGGTACCGTCACCTGTAATTTCGTAATTTTCGCGCGTAGGCTTATTTAGTTATGAATTTAAGAGTAAAGAAAAGTAGAATTACCGGAAGTCAAAAGTCAAATGGTCACGTGGTAGCATGCATGCGTGCCATACTGCCATGTGTCCCACTAACCTTCAATGACACTTGTTTCTTGAAGAGACAAGCGTCTCTCATGTGTTAAAGCATATATAAGATAAGAGAAATCACTTCTCTCTCATTTTAGCAAGAAAAGAAGTTCTGTAAAAATTCTGCTGAGAATGCTAGAGAGAGACTTTTCTAGAGAGAGAAAGTAGAGAGAAGGGGTGGTTTTTAGAGAGAGAAGGTGTTCCTGAGAAGGTGGCTCACTACCCCAGCTATTTCTGGCGCTCCGAATTCATTTCCAGCGTTCTTTTCAACTTCAGAAGCTGTTGTTCTAGAGTTCTAGAGAGAGAAAGTAGAGAGAAAAACTTCTAGAGAGAGAAAGTTGTTGTAGTGAGAGTGGTTCACTATCCAAGGGTTTCTAGCGTTCTGAACTCGTTTCCAACGTTCTTTTCAACCTCAGAGATATATATTTGCATATAGAGGGTAAAATATCATTATCTCAACAAAGCTTCATCTTTTGAAAAGAGTAAGTACATTTTACTAGCTTACTTTGTAGATAAAATTATGAGTTTGATATTCTGATTACATAATTATTGTTAATTGTTATTGAGCTTGTTAATTAACCATGAATATTTCTTTTAGTTGTATATGAATTATGTTTATAACATTGTTCATGCATACATTTCATGATTTCAGATTTAAGATGATTTCAGTTCTAAGAAACATGTTATAAAAGTGTTTTCATGAAGTAGAAAAGAAACGAAAATGGTTTATGCAAGACAAGTTCAAGATCTTAGTTTTAGTTTTCCAAAATCATGTCTAAATCTATTTCCTTAGACTTCAAGTGATCAAAAACAATGTTAAAGCCAGACATAGGGCTGGTCAATGGGGTTGGGGTCCTTGACATTATATATATATTATACTATAACGGTCAAGCATGACCGTTACCAAGTCAAGACTCTAACTCCAGCTTCAAGCATTTATAGAAAAGAAAGAGTTCAAGCAAGAACAGGAACAAGCAAGTTCAAGCAAGTACAACATCATGTGATTCACGCAAGACAAGAACAAAAATAATACTACATGTTTTATCAAAAATAGTACACGACAAGAACCATGAGTTACAAACATGTTCATGCATGCATCATGATTTTTATTGCTTTACATTTCCTGCACGATATATCATGTATATTTTCCATTGTTTACTATCAATTTGTACTTGCGGAGTATTCCATACTCAGCCGTACATTTTATTTCGACAGGTATTAGCTTTGATATTTGCGATCCCAGGACAGGGTTGAGGAAGATTATGGTGAAGAGGAGTAGTCTTTGGAGCCTCAGGTGTAGGCTAGAGAGTTGGATGTCTGGCCCTATGAAGAGGTTGAATGTTAAATAGGAAACTTTGATGTAAATATTATTTTGTGAGCAAGAATGTTTGCTCTTTACTTAGGTTCATGTATATATAACTTTGGTTAAACTTGAATACTTCTATCAGGTATATAAAATTTAGCTTCTGCTGTGACATGCCTTGTTTTTTTCAGGATGAATGAATATGGCATGTCAAGTCATGATCCAAAGTACCCTAAACTTTTAGGGGGTATTTTGGGGCGTGACAAGGCTTGTGTAGGAGGACTTTTCTGTAAAAAGACAGAAAACCAGTTAACTAATTCTCAAAACAGTCGATTAATTCTCAAACCAGGCAACTAATTCTCACTAGTCATAAAACTAGTCGACTGATTTGGTTCTAGAGCTACTAGAATTTGACTAAGTAAAAACCAGTAGACTAGTTTCCTTGCGACAGAGTTTTAAAAACTTTGTAATGGCTAGTTTTCAATGGCTCTATTAGCATTCAATGCACGGCTAGTTTTCAACGGCTCTATTATCATTCAATGCACCTCCAACAACCATAATTTTTCTTGAGCTATAAATAGGAATCATTTATGAACTAAAGCACAACTCATACATTGATTGATTATATTATTCATCACTCTCACGCATTCATTGATCTATTTTTTGAGAAAACCCTAGAAACCCAAAAGAGTCAAATTTGAGTTATTCAACTCCAAAATTTGAGAGACTCTTAGTGAGTGTTCAAGTCATCTATCAGCTCATCTAAGGAGCAATTTCAGATTGCATTCAAGCTTCTACAAAGTGTATTTGAAATCAAGAAGTCGGTGTGACTATTGTCATTGAAGCGAGAAGCTTCATTGTGAGGAAGTCAAGAGAGGGATTCTCTTGCAAGTTGTAAAGGTTTGATCTTCACCCGTGAAGA
Organism: Tetracentron sinense; assembly: GCA_015143295.1. Lineage (NCBI taxonomy): Eukaryota > Viridiplantae > Streptophyta > Magnoliopsida > Trochodendrales > Trochodendraceae > Tetracentron > Tetracentron sinense. The sequence continues at coordinate 41,765,767 of CM026553.1, read as the reverse complement.
AGATCGTGCGATAGTAGATCGTGTTGAATCCTCAAGTGGGTAGCTTGAGGCCGGGACGTAGGCGGGAAGCTGAACCTCAATTACATATTGTTGTGTTTGCTCTCTTTCGCTTAATAACATATCGTTGTGTTTGCTCGCTTTCTCCCTTCTCTTTATTTACTGTTTTATTGATTAGGCTCCATTCTTTTGGTGGAACTTTTAAAGTCTAGAACTTTTATTATTTCATGCCTAATTTTACTGGATGTTTAGAACTATATTATTTCATAGGGTGCAAAAGTTCTAAAAATATGGAACTTTCAAGTTCTACCAAAAAAATTGGATCTTTTAAGTTCCATAGATGTGGAACTTCTAATTAAATTGAACTCGAAAAATTTGAGACACCATCAATTAAAAGGGTTAGAAACCCTCTCCCATCTCTTCCCACACTCGTCTTTTGTTCTAAAACATTAATGTTCCAGAATTTTAAAATTCCACCAAAAGAACAGAGCCTTATAGAATTGCCAGATTTCCATTCCCTTTACTATTAGATTAATTAAAATTCCGCTTAAGGGAATAGGAATACAATTTTAATTTGCCAAGACCCTATTCACCCCCCTTTAGGGTGAATTATTTGGGCAACATACGAATGTCCCACATTGTAGGCACGAGGGCTTACGCCTAGTAAGGGCAGATGAGGAATACGTTGATATTAACATATTTGATTTGTTCAATGACTTTATTTCCAATTCCATATATATGTCGTAATTTACTTAATAACGTTTTCATGAGGATAACAAGCAAGGGATCCTTAGGGGCAGAGCCTGACTAGATGCATATGTTCAAGATAACCCATACACGTAGAATTGGGACTAGGGCTATCAAAGGGCCTAGGTCTTACCGGGTCTGGCTCTCATTCACCGGGGTGAGGCCCTAGCTCTCAGAAGACCTGAACTTTACTAGGCCCAAGCCCTACCCTAAAAGGCTAGGGCCAGGTCAAGGTCAGGCCAGGGCCAAAAGAATGAAAAAATATATATCATGTTTTAGCGATCTTTCTACATTGATTGCCAACCTGATCTACAACCCTTCTTTATTTGGATTTGGGAGCAACAATGCAACTCAAAGAACGACATGATTGAGTTTTATTACCGTTAGATTATTAGTATTAGTAAATCCCCCAATTGTTACCGTTAAATTGTTAGTACAATTATATTAAAAAAGAGACAAAAATGTTGCAACTTACAAGTAGTAACATTAAAATATTCTAGAAAGAAAAGTTACAAGTTACTATGTTAGAAAGATACTACACTAGACTACTACAATGTTAGTATGTTATACATACACACAATAAGGCTTAGTCTCTTAGGTTCCAATAAGTCTTAAGTCGTTATATTATATATATTATTATAATGGAATTATTATATAAAATGGAGGGGAGGGTCGGTCTGGGCTGGGCCATGTGCTTACCAAGCCCGACCCTCAAGTCAGAGGGTCTTCCAAAATTGGGCCAGGCTCGGCCCTTAGGCCTTATTAAGAAAAAAAATCCCTCTATTTTGTGGGATTTTAAGGACCGGGTAGGGCCAGGCCTCCTCATCAAAGGGCCAGATTGACAGCCCTAGATGAGACATTCATCGATCTGGCATCCGAACAGATGATGGTATGTTTACGGAATTATTGACTCTAAATTACAGACATAGATAGAACAACTGGCTAGCCAGCTCCTTGAGGGCAATGCTAGTAGCATTGCCTGAAACGAGGTATTCACCCAAGTTATGGGTTCAGATGGACATGGACGCGTCCGCACATATGGACTGGGTGTTACCCTTGCTCAGTTTTGTGCTCCAGAGCTTGATCATTGAAGGCGGACAGTGGAGGCTAAGGGTGTGACCCAGTCTATGGCGGCTTGCCAAATGGCTGTGGAGGTTGAGTTGGGTGATATAAGATGTCAGCTGAGGGCCCTTCAGGATTTCATGCAGCAGTTTGTGGGCCAACTCTTTTCCTCCATCCCACACCATCTCTGTTTCCGTCCAAGGATCCCGACGCAACCCAACCGCCAGATAATCCCATTGGATGAGCGTATTGCTTGCTCATTTTGTATTATTGATGTTTATATTTTTTAAACATTGTTGAGTAATATTTATTAATGTTTACTATTTTGATGGAGTATGCTTATGTTGTGTATTTGATTGTGTGAATGGAATGGACTTGATTATGTGATGGGAATGGTATAAAACATGTTATTGATTAATGGTTTGGAACATGTTGTGTACAAGGCTTTGAATGTGAATGAACAAGTTACAGGTTATAGGTTATGACTGTGTATACCATAGGTGGTTATTAATTAAAAAAACAGGCAGTAGAGACGGAAAAAGATTCGTCGCTAATGCTTCCCAAATAGGGATGGACAAATTTCCGTCGCAAATGGTGTAATTAGCGATGGAAACTACACTGTGGCTAGTTATATAATTGCGACGAAATTATTTCCGTCTCTAATGTTATATTTTCTATCGCAAATTCAAATTTCCGTCTCTAATTGTCTGTTTTTAAGTGACCGAATTCAACCCATTAGCGACATAAATAATCCGTAGAGACGGATTATGATAATCGTCTCTAAACCCATTAGCAATGCTCGCATCAACAACGGAATAACGATGGTCAATATTTCCATCATTAATGACATTAGCGATAGAAAAACGATTATTAGAGATAGAATTCGTCCGTCTCTAAATGGTAGATTAATTCAGTGTAGTGAAGGCGTCTAGACGATGCCTAGGTGATAAAAAAAATTAAATAATATTTATATATCTATATTAAATATTCATATAATATTAATATATACACGTAACAATTCAAACCTCCTAAGATGGATGGACAATAATCTAGGCAAATTATCATTTAATGTTGTAATGCTTGAATGTAAGTCTTTTTCTGCTAAACTATTATTTGACTTTTTGATCCTGCAAATGAAAATATTTTTAAAGACTAAAATATGAGTCTTTTTTACCAGATTTTTGGGTTTTAGTAATATTTTGTTATAGTAGAATTTATAAAATTTTAAATTTTGAGAAATATCTTAGTATTTACAAATTGAAAGTTTAACAAAGGCGCTAAAAAGAAGATTTTGTTCTTGAACTGAAAAGTTGACTTCTTATTATTTACAAATTTGGATCTAAGATAATTTTAATTAAATTCAAATGGGAGGTAATTGGTATAGCCTAATTTACATATAAATTTCTTAAGTAAACAAAAGTAAAGTGTAAAACCATTTACTTAAATGATATTTATATGTAATTAAGTTGTAAAACTGTAAAGCAGACTAATTGTTAAAGGGTCCAGGTGACTACCACCCGCCTAGAGAGATGCCTAAGCAGTGACAGTCCAAAACTGCCTAAGCGACGCCTTGACTACACTGGATTTTTTGTAGTGATAAGAACATACTAAGAGCACATGCAGCTTTTAAATTTTGTAACCATGCATATACTCTTCTTAAGTGAACTTAAAAGGTAGTCTGCCTTAGCCCGAGATCCAGTTAATCCGAGTTCACTAACTGTAACCAATATGACATCCCAAGGAAGGGAATCCAGTCATGTTCTACTACATCTCATAAAATGTAAAAGTACATAACGAAAAACCAAAAAATAAAATAAAATAAAATAAACTCTGTCAAAAGATTGCGTCTAATGAACATACCATGCTACTAAAGTAGAAACCAACTGTGGTAAAGTAGAATGACAACATTCTATAGAAGTCAAATCGCTGTCCTAGCCGATAAACATCACGGCTAAGCATCTGTTCTCCATTTCCATTTGCAACATTTGCCTCAAAAAGAGATATTTGATTCATTCCCACATCACGCCCCTTGCCAACTTGGATATATTCATGATGAGTAATATATCCCCCACGTAGAGTTGAATTAAAACCTGCAGATATTTACACAACAACAATCTGATGCTACCTTTTGATCGATTGTAGTTTAATAAGACAAAGATATTACCTGAAAATATATCCTTGCTTAAGTTAATTAGTTTTGAAGCTTTGCTTATACCACCCCTTGTTATGTGAAAGATTCTGTCAAATATATCAGGATGGCCATAATGGAACCGTACCCTGTGAAATTCAGAGCAAACAATGATCAGCAACTCACATGGTAATGACAAAGAAATGAATTATCTATATTCAAGATAAGTTATAATATTAGGGTTTTGAATAATCCATTATTTGGGTTTGGAATTTGACGAAGAACTGAAAAAAAGTTTTCAACAGCAATAAAGTTAATAAAAAATATGAAAAAATGTCCAAGTGGATTTAAAGTCTCATGCCACTTGCTAATTGTGTTCCTTCTAATTTCTTATTAGTTGTTTGAAATAACAAGGAGTGCGTGTAAGTGGACTATTTTTTTTTTCTAACCCTATTCCTTAATCCTTAGCAGTGGCTATAGAAATAGCTATGATCTTAATTATTTATCTCTTCTCTTTGTTCTCCTCCTTTCATTCTCCCATCTCATTGTCACTTTTCCAATTCTATCTTAGAACCAATGAAGCAAGAGCATCTTCTAGATTTTTCCTGTGGCTGATGTCACAAGTCTTGTGCTGACATCACCAAGTTGTACGGATGGCAACAGAAGCCATACATTTCTACAGGTCTAGTACCCTTATGTAGATCTTGTTTCAAGACGATTTACATTAAAAATTTCCCTAGCACCTCTATGTAGATCTTGGTTGAAGATGATTTACAGTTAAATTTCCCAATCTTTTGGACAAGCTGGTGAAGACATATTTTAGCCCTAATAAATTACTTGAAAAGTTGCAGAATAAAAAATGCAGAGTTTTCTGATTTAGTTCAACTGCTAGGATTCAAACTTGAGGTATATTCTTCGCTCTTTTGTTTCCTTTATTCCTCTCCAGTTTGATATAGATATCAACTGGCCTCCCCAACTGATTCTACCATAGAGGCCAACGAGTTAGGTCATAAATATTTTGTAACTTTCTTCGATGATTATTAATGAATCCCGACTTCATCAAGATTTGATGGAGTTATAAGGGTTAATGTTTCTTGACATAATATGGGTATGTTTGGTTTGTCAATGTGTTGAATTCAAATCAAGTGTGTGGTCATGATATCTTTTGGTGTTTGTTTCTGTTGGAAAATGGTTGATGGTCTACACGACATAAACTGCAGAAGTAAATAAAATAAATAAACTTATAAGTTTGAAGAATTGGTAAAGGCGTGAGACCAAAGTAATCGGGCTTGAACTGTATTTGCTGCCTTTAGGATGATGTCCTTAGTGCATAGGGCTCTGACCACCCGCCCTCTAGGATACAATGGTCGTGCCTTAGTCATGTGCACTGTAAGGGTAAAAATCGGTATCTGAACACATTGACAGTTGGCAACCTCAGCAGCACGAGGAAGACAATAGTATTCCGACCTTATCAGTATATCCGAGCAGGATATTGTGTTTCCAACCCGAGGCGAAGCTCGGAAAGTAATTCCTAGAATACCGAACTGATTGCCAGCTCATAAGGGTCGAGGTGAAGCCCTTTGAACCTCCGAACTGCCATGCAGGAGACTTGTTCAAATCATATCTTGAAGATCTCGTGCAGGATCGTGATGTAACGACTCGGAATTTTAATATAATAAAATTATGCGTTTATGGGTCCTTAATGGAGGTTAATTAGTTAATTATTTGTTAAGTTGGTAAAAAGTGGGTTTTGCTCGGGATTGGATTATACTGGTAAAACTTCAGTGTTTTTCCTCGAAAATCGTACACAATGTGCAAGTCGACAATTTGGATGATTACCTATCGTTCCAGTTCCGTCCCGTATCGATTCGCGAGACCGCGGGAGTCTTAAATGTAAGAAAATCGAGAAAACCAGGAAATTCCAGATTTTTCTGGAATTTAGTGGGACTCCATAATTGTGGGGGATTCTAATAGAAATCTGTGTGGCTGATACCACAGCGTGCCGGTTGGTTGTGAGGACGACCGTCAACAGTTAATTGTCTCATATGAAGAAACGACAGGATGTTTTGTGTCCGAAATCAGAAAATTAGTGGGTTTTGCAATTTTCTTCCGGACTAAAGTGCAGTTGCCAAAACTCAGTATTTTTCCCCGAAATTTTTACAGTAGGTGTCGAACTACCCCAAGTTCGGTCGCCTGAAGTTTCATCAAAATCGGAATTCATTTCATAACGTTTCAGAGGCCGTAAGTGCAACAAATTCGGGAATTGAGTCAAATAGTCAAAGTGTTGACTTGGTCAATAAGTCACATCAAGAGAGGTCATGTGCCATGCACATGACCCATGGTCTTTAAAAAGGGGGGCTAGACCTCTTCATTTACACCGTTTTGGACAGCAAGGGAGGTTCTGCCCCCAAAATGTTTAGAGAGAGAAAGTGAGGAGAGAGGAAGAGAGAAAGAGGAGAAAGGAAAAGGGAGGTTTCCTTGGGTTTTTCGTCGTTCCCGACGCGTCGGCGGTGTCCGATTTCTTCCCCGGCGCCTCGATTTGCGTGTAGAGAGAGAAAGAAAAAGGTAGAGAGAGGAAGTGAAAGTTAGAGAGAGAGGAGCTTTACCTTAGGGTTGATCGCCCTTTCGACACATTGGCAGAGCCCTTTTTTGTGCCAGTCGCTTCAAAAAGTGTGAACCAAGTAAAACCCCTTTCTTTTCTTCTCTTTTTCCCGTTATTTTGCTATATTCTTTGATGTGAAGTATATACATGTTTGTTGGCGTGAATGAAAAATGGTCGGAAACCCTTATGTGATGTGTGAAAGGGTTAGATGTGCGTGAAAAATGAGTAGAGGGGTGTAGCCCTCGGTCTCGGGTGTCAAAACCCCAGATCTAGACTCACTATATGAATGGCGTGGATAGAAAGAGGGTCGGAGACCCCTATGTGATATTGTGATATTTTGTGGATTTTCGGAGAGCCCAGATCGGGTCCCAGGTAAATTGTATCGTCACTATAGGGTGACAAAAAGTTGTTTTGCAGGTCGTATAAGGCTATAGACACATCCATTAGCCTGGAAACGTTCCCTAACGGGACGGTGTGTTACTGGATTTGGTTCACGGGCACGAGGCCCAAGTTATTTCAGTTAATCAAGCGAGGCTTGGGTTAATTAGGGTTAACTTATGGTTAGAAAATCTAACCAGGGTTAAGTATAGTCCGTGGTTCCTCTTTGACTAGGTCAGGAGAGACGGTGTCCAGTAAGGCCCAGGGTTCCTCCGTGACTGATAGTCGGGAGATGTCGGTCTGTTTGTCTAGGTCGTCCATGGTGCCTCTTGGACTAGGTCAGGAGTGGCAGTGTCCTGCATGGCCCGTGGTTCCTCCGTGACTGATAGTTGGGAGATGTTGGAGTCCCAGGAAGTTTAAAGTGGCTGAACATCAGATAGTGTATAGTCTGGGGTTCCTCTCTGGGTGGGTCAAAAGATGTCGGCATCGTGTCTATCGGGGCCCCTTCTTGGTGGAATGTTAGGAGATGACGACAGTGATAAAGATGTCGGGGTTCCTCTGTAGACTAGCTAGAAGATGACGGTAGGCAGGTTGGTCGTGGTTCCTTCTTAACTGATACCCAGGGCGATGGTGGTAAATACACGGTAGATGTTGTCAGTCAATTGAATGGAAAAGTATGTCCTTATTGGGCGATTGCCAATGTTGTGTGTGTAAGCTTCGGATACGAAGTGGTCTAAGTCGATATACTCAGGGTTGGTGTATTTGTTTGAGTGGGTGTACTCAGGGTTCGGTATGGAATCGTCAGATTCCAGGTGAGTTGAGTTGGTATACCCAAGGTTTGGTCGTGTTCGGGTGAAAGCCGGAACAATGTGTGTGAGTCTAAATGGCTCTATGGATGGTTATGATTTAGAGACTTTAAGCTGAAAATTTGTGGGTTGTGGAACATGATTGATGATTGAAATGATAACTTGGTAATATGAATACATTCATAACCGAACCCCATAATTGGAAAGTAATGTGAGGTCGGGAACCTCGGTTAGGGTGACGTAAACCTAAGTGACCTCACAGTTTATTATATACTGTTCTATTTTACTGTAACATGCAAATTGAACTGTTTATTATATCATTATTGATGCGTGTTATTATGTGGAAAATAGTTTAGAAGGATTGTGGTTTTATTGGGCTTCATAACTCACTGACTTTTTATGTCAGCAGATCTCGGAGCTGCTGACCAGTAAGTGAAAAGTCCAACTGGACATTTTGGAAGCTTGTACAAACTGTACCCGACGTGATAGACGCGCCTACTTTTGTAAAACAAACTTGATGCAAATAATACAGGTATATGGTTTGTATGATGGCTATTGTGATGACAGGTGTTATTTGCTTTTTGGAAGCATCTAATAAATGTTTAAATTTTCCACATTTTCGCAGGTAAAGTCTTCCGCTTGCGTGGTTTGACAAACGGTCGTGCGTCTCGAAACTTGATTCCCTAGGCATGGGTTCGGGGCGTCACACGTGATACCACTGTAGAGGGAATCTACCCCACGATCTCAGCCATGTAGGCAAACAGAAATGGAAAGATTCTAGTATCGTTGGAGAATTCAAATAAAAAGATCCATGTTCCATCGAGAAACTCTAATTTAAGGACAACTAGCTAACCCTAAAGGCCACTCTATAAATAAAACATGGGAGCTCAGGGTCAAGGGTTGGACTTTTCTTCCTCAGAGCCCCTACATTACCGAGAACTCTACTTAGAATCCATTCTCCATTTTGAATCCTATACTAAATTGACCGTCGGAGCGTTATTACAGGTCGGAGGACCGTCACATCTTGAAGTTGTTGCAGCTAGCCAGGATCAACCCAATTCTCTCAAGAGGATTTAGATCAGGTATTTCCCCCCCACAAAAATTGGCACCATCTGTGGGAAAAAGGCCAACATATCTAGACCTCTGAATACGATACCATGGCTCCCAAGAACGCACTGACAACAACTTCCGTTCAAAAAGAACCAGTAGCAGGGACCAATCCGAAGGAGCCTACGCATCTTGATTCTCGACTTGCTAATGCCCGCGATGGAACAACAACAGACCACTATGGATCGCTTGGTGGAGAACCAAGGCCTCCACAAGAGAGTATTTGAAATGGAACGCCGTCAACCAGAGAAGAGTTGCCCACTCGAGAATGAGGGTGAGTCCCACACCGCTGTAAGCAGTCAACGACAAGGAAGAGGCCCGAGAGGTTTGATGGACGCGATGGGCAGTACAAAAGACAGAGAAAATAATACGCGGACCAGGCCAACTTTACCGTTGGACCTCATGCGATCTTGAAATTAATCCAAGGTGAGCCCTACTTCAGATGGCCCAAGGAAATTCCATCAATCACGGAAGGACCCCGAGCAGGACTACTACGGGCCTGCGGCTTTCATAGATGCGGAGGCCACCTCACCAACCGATGCAAAGACCTCCACAACTATTTGGAGGAGCTAGTAAAAGCAAATTACCTCAGGCAGTTTGTTAGCTCGGAGGGGCAAGTTAGAAACACTGGAAGAGCAACAGGGAGCCAAGACTCCTAGAGTAACCGAGACGAAGAACCACAAGGGATACCAAACAGGGTCATAAATGTCATACAACGACCACGTCACCAAGGTAGAGTTCGAATAAAGAGAGTAGAGCTAAAGCGTGAAAAATCTCACACTAGAATGAAGTCCGTCGAGCTTCACTCGAGGGGAAATTCAGGTCAGGCAAGATCGGATATTTCCGATCAAGTCTTTAAGCGGGTGGCGCACCCTCATTACGACACACTAGTCATCACCTTGCACGTCCATACCTATCAGGTTAAGCAAGTACTGATCGATTCTGTTAGTGCGGTCGACATCTTATTCCTCTCAACCTTCAAGCAGATGGGGCTCAAAATCTCGTCTCTTATCCCCTCCCAAGTACCGTTGTTCGGCTTCGATGGAAGCTCGTCAAGGCCGCTCGGAGAAATCACCCTTTCGGTAATGGTCGGATCTAACTCCTTGCTCACCAAGTTCTCTGTAGTTGAAGCACCATCGCCCTATAATGCTATTCTTGGACGATGGTGGACTCATGAAATAAGGGCAATTCCTCCCTCGTACTATTAGTGTAATGACCCTACTTCTGATTACCATATAATATGTTATTAATACCTAAATATATTAAATGTATGAGTCAAGACTATATATACATCGAAGGTGTGACCTTAAGAGACCCTAAGAATTTAGACTTCAAATAAAAATATCGATCAATCAGAACATAATTTCTAAAATCCGACAGTAACAGAAATCACCAGCCTAATGTAGAGAAGAGTTTGGAGAGATAAAAAAAAATATTATTTTTTATTACTAATTATAATTAGTTGATTAATCAGTGATTAAGGTGTTAATTATAATCTATTTTGAGATTAAGGGCTTAAGTATAATAAATCTTAAGAGGGAAGGTTAATTTGTAAATAAGGTAAGTTAGAGAAGTGTAATAAAGGTTAATTTTTTTATTAATTACAATTAGTAAGTAATTAATTAACTAATTTGAGATAAGGAGATTAATTATATCTATTTTGAGATTAAGGGCTTAAGCATAATAATGGTAAAGAAGAGGAGGTAAAAGTAATTAATATAAAGTAATATGTATTTTGTGATTAAGGGCTTAAGCATAATATTAGTAAAGAAGAGGGGGTAAAAGTAATTAATAAAAGTTAATCTTATGTGTTGGGTTGTGGCAAACCCACCCACACGTGGATGTTTAACCTTTAAACTATATATATATTTATAAGTATACGAGACAGTTTCTGTTGTACGGTTTTGGAGTTGAGTAACATTAAGTTGCTGCTGTTCTCACAGCAGCAACAGTAGCACAGAACAGTTCTCTCAGCACAATGGCACAGGAACAGTAACAGTAACAGTAGCACAGCAATTGAGTAAAGCTTTTGAGAGTTAAACTCTCGATTTTCTATATCAGCAAAAGTAAACAAAGTACAGCAACAGAACATCAGGTTATGAAGAGGAAGGAATGCTCAGTTTTTTTGTTATTATCTCAGAACAGTAAACAAGTTGTACAGGAGCACAGTAAATTAGGTTACAGAAGAAAGGAAAAAGGAAAGGAAAGGGGAAGGGAAAGGAAGGAAAGGAAAGGGAAAGGGAAAGGGAAGAAGAAAAGAAAGAAATATATTTATTTCACCTTTTGTAGTTGAGTAAGTAAATTCATATGTTTTTGATTCAATTTGTGGTTCTTTTAATTCTATTAAGGGAATTTAGTGTCAAATTTTAACATGTATAATTCTTTCAAATTCTATTATGATAATTTATTGTTCAATTATAACAATTTTAGTTAAACAAATTTGTTATACGGTTCAATTGAAATTTTCAAGGTATGCAAAGTATTTTGGAAAAATTTAGATTTTAGTGACTTGTAATAATGCTTTTAAATTCTGATTAAGCATACAGATTCACCTATTTTAAATTAAAATGATGAAACTAAGTGAAATTTGATATATATGAATTATAGCCTTGATTTGTATCAAATTTAGAAATAAATACCTCAGGTGAAGTGATTTGATTATGGAATTTGACTTGGGTCAGTTGGAGAAGAGAGTGGCAATAAAGAAGTTCGTTAGCTCCAAACACCCGTCGATTGTATGCATCTAGGAGACCAAATTAATTGCAATTTGGGAGTTCCATATCCGAGATTTGTGGGGTAATCAGTATCTGGGGTGGATTGAACTTCCGTCGGTGGGAGCTTCAGGGGTCATTTTGCTCATGTGGGATAAATCGAGGGTGGAAGTGGTGGAGTCAGAGGTGGGGGCATATTCGATTTGCATCTTATGTAGGTTGAAGGGGGAGGATTTCTTTTGGGTTTTCTCAGAGGTGTATGGTCCAGTTAGGAGGTCAGAAGACTCCGTATTGTGGGCTGAATTGGAGGATGTCAGCGTGAGATGGGGTAAGCCATGACGTTTAGGAGGGGACTTCAATAGCACCCGGTTTCCCTCGGAAAGGATTGGAGGCAGTGCCTTTACTCCTAAGATGCGGAGGTTTGGCGATTTTGTTAGTCGCCACAGTTTGATAGACTACCCATTGAGGGGAGCTCAGTTCACATGGTCTCAAGTGGGTAACAACCGGTCAGCGAGCCGTATTGATCGATTTCTAGTTAGTTAGGAGTGGGAGGCGCATTTTCCTACCGTGATTCAGACTTCCCTCCCTAGACCCATTTCGGATCATGTGCCAATTTTATTGGAGTCGGGGCGGTTTGTGGGAGGGCCTAGTCCTTTCCGATTTGAGAACATGTGTTTGGAGGATGATCGGTTCAAAGCCTTAGTAGCTGAGGTGTGGAGCCAGAAAAGAGGGTGGAGGTCAACTAGCACTCGTTTTGGGATTAAGTTGAAAACCTTGAAAGCATGCTTACTAATTTGGAACAAGGAGGTTTTTGAAAATATTCAGATCCGGCTCGCAGGGTTACTTCGGGAGATAGAAGCTTTGGACAGAATGGAAGAGGCACGAGATCTCTCTCTTTCAGAATCTAGAGAGCGAGAAGCTAAGAAGATGGAGCATATCTCAACACTCAAGCTCGAGGAAATTAATTGGAAGCAAAAAAAAGAACTCGTTGGCTCAAAGAGGGAGATGGGAACACTAAATAGTTTCATAGGATGTCAAACTTTAATTGGAAGAAAAATTTTATAGCCAAATTGAGGGTGGATGGAGCGTGGGTAGAGGAGGAAGAAATCAAAGCAAAAGTAGTTTCTTATTATAAGAAAATTTATTCCAAAAGGGAAAGGTGGCGCCCTAAGCTAGAAGGGCTCAGTTTTGCGGGTCTTACTCCGGATCAGAGGGCGGGTCTTGAGAAACCCTTTGAGGAATCAGAGGTGTTGGAGTCGGTTCGAGGTTTGGCTAGTGACAAAGATCCAGGACCAGACGGATTCAACATAGAGTTCTTCAGGGGTTGCTGGGAGATAGTGCTACGCGAGTTCCTGGAAGTAATGGCGGAGCTCCATGCTTCAGGGAGGTTTGATAGAGTCTTGAATAGCACATTCCTAGCTTTAATCCCAAAAGGGGCGGAGGAGCTCAAGGATTTCAGGCCCATAAGTCTTGTCAGTAACGCGTACAAAATTTTATCTAAAGTGTTGGCGGAGTGTCTCAAGCATGTAATGGTCTATCTTATCTCTCCTCAACAAAGTGCGTTCGTGGATGAGTGCCAAATTCTAGACAGGATCCTTATAGCTAACGAGAGTATCGATTCAAGGGTACAGACAAAGGAACCGGGGATTCTTTGCAAGGTGGACATGGAAAAGTCCTACGTTCACGTGAACTGGGAGTTTGCGAATTACATTCTAGCAAGAATGGGCTTCGAGCGGAAGTGGAGGCTTTGGATGTGGTCTTGCATGTCGCCAGTTTCTTTCTCTATCCTGATCAACGGAAATTCGATGGGGGTATTTCCCTAGCACACGGGGATTGAGGCAAGGGGATCCCCTTTCTCCTTTTCTCTTCGTTATTGTTTCGGAAGCTTTAGGTAGGATGTTGGCAAAAGGTGAAGGATCTCTCTTTGAAGGCTTTCGGGTTGGTCGGGATGGTTTGAAGATTTCTCATTTCCAGTTTACGGATGACACTCTTATATTTTGTAGGGCTTCGCGGAGGGACCTTCTAAATATTAGATGCATCCTTCGCTGTTTTGAGGCGATATCAGGATTGTGGGTGAATCTAGCTAAGTCAGAGATCATGAGGGTGGGGGATGTTACCATCACTGATCACCTAGCCATGTGCCTCAAGTGTGTAGTAAGAACCCTCCCTTCCATGTATCTTGGCATGCCTCTGGGCGCGAAACATAAGGAGAAATCAGTTTGGAATCCTGTGTTAGATCGAATAGCAAGAAGATTGTCAGGGTGGAAGGCATCGTATCTCTCGAAAGGGGGAAAATTGACCTTGATCCAAAGCACGTTGCAAAGTCTCTCAACATATTTTATGTCGTCTCTTGTTATCCCTCGTTCGGTGGCCCAAACTTTAGAAAGGTATCAGAGGGAATTTCTTTGGAATGATAAAGAGGATGGCACCAAGTATCACCTAGTAGCTTGGGCCCAAATGTGTCGCCCTAAGGAAGCAGGAGGGTTGAATTTCAAGTCACTCATTCGAATGAACAAAGCTCTGCTAGGAAAATGGGTGTGGAGATTTGGGGAGGACAGGAAAAGTTCGTGGAGGGCAGTGATTGCAGCCAAGTACGGGGAGACTTCTTGTTGGATTCCTCAAGAGGTTAGGGGAACCCAGGGGTTGGGGTTGTGGAAGGGAATCATGGCTAATGCAGGTTTGGTAGCGCCTTTCTTCAGATTCAGGGTGGGAAGAGGGTCGGAGATCAGGTTTTGGTAGGATATTTGGTCAAGTTCCACTCGTCTCATGGACGATTTTGGACACCTTTTTGATATTTCTTGCAACAGGGAAGCCCTCATGGAGGAATCATACGAAAGAAGTTCAGGTGGTGCTGTCTGGTGCCCTAGGATGAGGAGAGATCTAAATGATTGGGAAATCAGCGATTTCGCTAGACTTTTGGAGCGTATATCCACGGATTCTATCTATCCAGAGCTAAGGGATTGCAGAATGTGGGCTAGGGGCAACCAAGGGCGATTCTCGGTTCGCAATTTGTATCAGTCTATGGCATCTTTCCTGGGGATTTCGTTCCCCCATAGAGTAGCGTGGAACCCCGAGATACCCTCTAAGGTTTCCTTTTTTCTTTGGACTGCGTCGTTGGACAAACTTTTAACTGGGGACCATTTGTAGCACAGAGATTGGAGTTTGGCGAATCGTTGCTACATGTGCCACCAAGCAGAAGAGACAATTGATCATCTACTTTTGCACTGCCTAGTAGCATCGGAGGTGTGGCACTACTTCTTATCTCGCATGGGGGAGGCGTGGGAAACCCTTTCATCGTCTTGTAATCTCCTAGAATGTTGGTTACGAGATCGAGGGCCAGGGGTTTGTGAAGAGATTTGGGGAGTGCTTCCGGGGGCTATTTCTTGGACCCTTTGGTTAGAAAGGAATTGCAGGGTGTTTGAAGACACATCGGTTTCAACATCCCAGATTTGTAGCCGAGTCCGTTGGGCAGTTTTGGAGTGGGTAGGCTTACATAGCTCAAGGGAGGAAATACAAGATATTTTGTATTAGTTCCATGAGGTTAGGTGGGGAGGTTTCAGGTAAAGTAGTATGGGTGGGGTAGTGTTTACTTGCTTGTAAACCCGTAAGGCTTCCGTCTTGTTCTTGTTTCTTTCTTTCCTCTTAATAAGATGAGATATTGATAAAAATAAAATAAAATTATGCATCTATGATATGATTTTGATAAATATCATTGATGACCATGGATTTGGTAGTTAGTTGATATCTAAAAGAAAGAATACCATTCCGACGATCCATGAATTTGGTAGTCAGTTTATGTTTGTACCAACTACTGAGTAACCCTTGTGGATGTTACATTCCCACATTGTATTCCGAGAGCGCCTAAGGATCTGACCTTAGTACGAGATGTCCGATAAACTCGGCGTATTAGGGTGGTCCCAGGCGGCTGCGTTGGAAATATTAGATAGAGCCGACCTACCAATTCAGTTTTGTCCCATTTCACGAGAACCTTTAAGAGGATCATTCTACCGTGATTTCTTATCAACGACTATGCCGACAAGATCGGTGAAAAAATACGTGAGTCAGTATAGGATAACACTCTAGTATTTGGTGTTGATGTATGTACATAGTAATTTGGATAGTTATATGATATATCCAGTTATTTTGCGAATTATTAATATCCTAAGTTTTTTGGATTTTATTTTGGAACTTGTTAATAATTGGAATTATGATTCGACAAAAGGTTTTTATTTATGAACGATTTAAATTCATGATTTTCAACATGATTTATATGGTCTCATGCATAGATTTTATATACTTGATTGGAAATAAGCCTGATAATTAATCTAACAGTATATTGAAAATTGCAAATATTTCCTCTGCATTTTTTTTAAAAGTTAATTGAATCCTACACATATGAGAATTATTCATTGAGCTGTCCAGCTCACCCAAATCTATATTAATCTTGCAGAGTGAGTTGACGAAGGGAGATAGAGGTCGTTTTTTCTTTTTGGAGTGTAGATATAGAGTGAAAAAGAAGATATTATCAGAGATATATTTTGGGTTTGAGGTTAATGTTGTAATACAAACTTTAGTAGAAAGCGATTAGAATTTTGATATATATAGTGGATTGTACATTTGTAAATAGTTGCTTTGATGATATCAAAGCATAGTAGTGTTCTAGTGAGCCATGCTCATTAAAGCCTTTAATGAGCAATCCCTAATAACGTGACACGTGGCGGATTGTTCCAAAATTCGACCATTGGATGTCAAGATGTGTCTCCAAATATATACGTGGCAGAAAATCAGTTTGATCGGGCTTTATAAACCATCCAATCGAAGATCAATCAATTCTATAACCTAGGTAGGGTATAGTGAACCCTATGGGGTTAATGCTGATAAACTATGGTATAATTGGACGGTTAAATATGTTTGATTGGACTGATATTTTGACACATGTCTCTCAAGGGACCCACATTAAAATGCAATGGTCAAATTAACAAAAAAAGACTGCCACATGTCATCTTTCTAGAGGGACTGCTCATTTAATGCTTTAATGTGCATGACTCATTAGTATCCTTCCCTATATATATAATACTTCAAGTCGATTTTAGCCGAGCTCAAGCTAAATTAAGCCTTAAATGGGCCAAATCAAATAGGGTCCGGTTCAAGTTGGGCTTGTTTAAACATTCAAGCTCAAATAAAATCTTGGCTTGGCCGTTTGAGCCTAAAATAACAGCTTGAGCTTGGCTTGTACGAGCTGAGCTCAGGAGCCAGCTTGGCTTGAATGCAACCTTAGTCAAGTCAAGACAAATATCATTAAACTGTAAAAAAATCCAATGAAGGAATTACAATAGCATAAGAAAAAAGTAAAAAACCAGAGAATTCATGGAAAAAATATAGTTAGTCATGGCCAACTAAATCATTTGAAAAAATTACTCATGATATCAGATAAAGGAGCTTAAGTTGGATTAGAAGCACTTTATATGTGCATTCCCTTCCATGAGTAGACAGAAGACAACTGAGATGAAATAGTAGTAAGAGGAAAAGATAATTTACATTAGACTGACATGATATTATAATAGAAAAGAAAGTCCAGCTGGAATAGAATGAGATGCAAAAAGAAAAATAATCAGGTTGGTAGAATTCAAGATCTACAACAATAACTTAAACAGCCTAGACAATCACTTTTGACCAAAAATAATTTTCAACACAGATCATCTTTAGGAAAGAAACTTTGGGGATCAGACATTGGAAATCATGGAATCCACCAACCAATTCTCAGCTGGTCAAGGTCAATTACAATGGTGATTCAGGATCGACATTAATCAGAAGCGGTATATGGCTAACTGAATAAACATTGCTTGATAAAATGGGGAATTGACCTAATTTGAGAAACATGGTTCTTCTCCTAATGATTGTGTCCAAGTTGATTTGAAGCTGGAATCCCATTATCATCTAAGCAATTTGTGCCTTTTTGTTTTCGTTTTCTTGCATGCTCTCATACACTAATGGTCAATCAAACCTTTATACCATTAACAAGTCAAAACCTAGATAACTTAGAGAGTTTTATGTATTTAAAGCTTTGACCCACTATGAAAATTAATTTTCATCACTTCTGTGGTTTGTACCCAACTAAGACTTCTAGACATATAATAGCGCTATTGTACGGACTATGGAGTCAATAGGGATAATGTAATAGGATTTTCTATGGAACTGGTAGTGGTATTAGTATTCAAATTAAAGGACTTATGATATTGCCATAACCTATATGTCACAATGTAGTCAAGGCGTACCTAGGCGGTTTTGGACTGTCATCGCCTAGGCGCCTTTCTAGGCAGGCAGAAGTCACCTGGACCTTCTAACTATTAGTCTATTTTATAGTTTAACAACTAATTTAAATATACATATCATTTAAGTAAATGAAATTTACCTACCAGGGGTTGGTGCAATTGGCTAGCATCTTGGGCTTGCGCCCTGTGGTTGTGTGTTCAACTCCCACTCCTCGACTTACCCTAGTGTTCGTTCGTAGGGAAAATTCCGAGTGGGCAATGAGGACACCCGAAGGGACTATTCCTTGCCTCGAAGGGTTTAGGACACCCTTCATTACCAAAACAAAAGTAAATGAAATTTATAATTTACTTAAGATATTTATATGTAAATAAGGTTATACACCCCATTTGAATTTGTCGTAATGGACAATCCAAATAAGCTCATTACAACTTTATTTACTAGCTATTTTATTACGTTTTAGGGTCTATTGTCTTTTACGTAACTAAGGGCATATATGTCGTTTCATTATGTTAATAATATAAAAGAAGAACTAAAGGGATAAAGACATTAATTTTCCATACGTATTCCTCTTCTCCTCTCTCTCTTCAACAAACCCTAGTTTACTATTCCTAATTTTCTACTTAGTTTCAGAGCAGGAAATCAAGGTCTGCATTTCTGTTTTTTGTTTTTTTAATGACATGAATAGTGCTGTGAATAGTGTTGCATGAATAGTGTTGCGTGAATCTGGTATGGTCTAATATTTTGGAGTTCAGGTTGATTTTATTCAAAGTTTTTGAAGTATCTATGTTAATGTTACATACTCTCGAATGATTTTATGAAAAAAAAATTAGATTTACATTAGTAGAGTTTAAAAGGTTTTTGGGGTTATCTACTATGAATCATTAGATCTGGAAATGGGTAGATTCATTGGTTTTAAAAAAACAATAGTTGTTTGGAGTTTGTTTAGTGAAAGAGTGTGATTCAGGAATACTAAAGTTGTTATGTAGGCTGTTTTGTGAAAAAACAACCATATTTAACTTCCGTAAGAGGCATTTGCAGTGTTTATTTTGTTGTTTTTGTGCTGAAAAAGTTCTTATTGACCTAGTTGGTCCTTTTTGTGGAAGACCGTGTCTCATTTTGAACTGTTGGAATTTTTTAAGTGATTTTTGAGGCGTTGTTGGTGTTTGATTGTATGAAGTTCAAAACCTTGGTAGAAGGTTGTGAAGTGTGTGAGTTGCTGAATTGTATACATCAGAATTGATTTGGACCTCTAGTTGAGGCATTGTTGGTGTTTGAGAGATCCAGCTTATTAACTTGTTTAGTTTTTTAATCCCCAAGTAAGACGTATGTCTGAGATTGACGGTATAGAGGAACATCCAAGCATATAGATCAGTACACATAGTGGCTTCTTCAATGGTATTGCATCTAGTAGAAAATCAACCTTAAGAGAGGGAAATGAGAAAGAGGAAGAAGAAGAAGAGAAGAGGAGAACGTGATTAGAGAGATTTCTCTCTAATCTCTTCTTATTAATAATAACCCTAATAAGAAAACAAAGGGAAGTTACAAGTATGCCCATGAGAGTTGATTCGGTGTAACACACCTACGTAAAGGATCAAATCTCAACACTCCCCCTCAAGTCGAGCATAGATATTCAACATGCCCAACTTGCTAAGAACACTCTTTAAGTTAACCTTAGTACCTTTTGTGAGAACATCAGCCAGTTGGTTTCTTGTTATAACAAATAGTAAGCAAAGGTTTCCTGAAGTAACTTGTTCTCTGATAAAATGCTTATCGATTTCTATGTGTTTAGTCTAATGATGTTGAATGGGATTTTGGGCAATATTGATGGCTGCCTTGTTATCACAAAACAACTTCATAGGAATATCCACCTCCATACCTAGATCTCGTAATAAAGTCTTCAGCCACAATAATTCTACTACCCCATGTCGTTGCCCTATACTCTGCTTCAGCACTAGACTTAGTCACTACACTCTGCTTCTTACTTGTCCAAGTAATGAGGTTACCACCAAGGAAGGTACAATATCCAGTGGTAGATCTTCTATCATCTACACTTCTAGGCCAATTAGCATCTAGTCGGAAATGACCAGGGTTCACATATTGATATACATGCTAAGTACCCATATTGATACATATCAATACCCAACGGTAGAGAACTTGTTTTGAAGTCCAATTGATTATTATAATATATGAATTTGGGGTAGCTCGACAAGACAGATCCGGGTTGAATTGTCAAAGTGGTTCTCTGGCACTCAAATTTCCATTGTGAGGTTGTTCTGATGGTTTTCAGAGCACTTTTTCGTAATTTTTACTTCAATTGTCGATACATCTCAAGACACATATCAATACATATCGATACCTACCGATACACCATGTGGTTGGTACACTTTGTATCGATACAAGTTGTTTTCAACCTTGGAACACATCCAATATTGATACACAGTATCAACCCGACTTGTTGAGTGCACACTGTAAACCATAAAAAGTGTAAGGAAAACGCATGTAAAACCATCTAACATGGGATTTAAGGTTTAATAAAATCATAAATGCAATGATTATAATCCTTTTTCTTTGGGTTAAACTAATTCTTTTTTAAAAGGGAAAAATACATGTACACCCCCTGAGGTTTGACGAAAATACACATAGACCTCCTCAGTTTTCAGAAAATACATTAGGTACACTTACCATTCAAAATAATGACATTACACCTTCCGTAAGTTGACCGTCTGACAGATCTGCTGATGTCATGCAAAAAACTCTATAAAATTCCAAAATTACCCCTTGAATCATTTTGGGGAAAATATATTTACATTCCCCGAGGTTTGATGAAAATACAAAGACCCCCTGAGGTTTGATGAAAATACACATAGATCCCCTCAATTTTCAGAAAATACATTAGGCACCCTTACTTTGCAAATCCAACAATTACTGTTTGTGGCTAGTGGTGAAAAATCTAGGATTTAGATTCTCAATTAAGTAAGAGATCTATGAACAGTTGCCTAATTACAATGAATTAGAAGGCCTAATTACAATGACCAGTGGCCTAATTACAAGAAATTTCTAATTCATTGTAATTAGGCCGCTATTCATAGATCTCTTACCTAATTGAGAACCTGAATCCTAGATTTTTCGCCACTAGCCACCAATAATACTTCTAATTCATTGTAATTGTTGGATTTGCAAAGTAAGGGTGCCTAATGTATTTTTTGAAAATTGAGGGGGTCTATGTGTACTTTGTCAAACCTTAGGAGGTGTAAATGTATTTTCCCAAAAATGATTCAAGGAGTAATTTTAGAATTTTATAGAGTTTATTGCATGACATCAGCAAGTCTGTCAGTTGATTGATGGTCAACTAACGGAAGGGGTGTCATTATTTTGAGAAGAAAAGGTACCTAATGTATTGTTTGAAAACTGAGGGGGTCTATGTGTATTTTCGTCAAACCTCAGGGGGTGTAAATGTATTTTTCCTTTTTTTAAAAAACCACAAGAAACCCAAAAAATGAGTTTCTCTTCCGTTAATGGCGTTCTCTCACAGTCGTGGTTAGTAATTTAGTGGAACGAAGCTCTCTTGTGGAAATCTCAATTGAAACGATATTACGATAGTAATGAAATGTTTGGGGACTCTTCTTGATCAATGAAGGAGCTCCATTGTTGATAAGGAACGAAGGGATCTCTACATGGTTGATAAGGAATGGAGGGGACACAAATGTCTTTTCTTCAAATGGTTTGGATAAAATAGTCCAAAATGGAAAAAGTTCGCATGTGCGAACTCCTTCACATGTGTGTGTGGGCATTCAAAGAAGGGTTTTTAAAACATGGGTATTTGGGGAACAACCCCAAACTTGAGTGGTAATCAGGGGAAAACCCCTCATTCTAATCAATAACGAAGAATAAATTACTTTTGTTTTTAAGAAACTATTTTTTAATACAAAATTTTGAAAAACAAGTAATTTTATTATAAACATTAAGATTAATTCTGCATAAGGTGGATCAGCCATTTATCATGTAATTGAATTATATGATTAGCATAAATGAAAATTAATTCTATTTTTGAAAAATATATATATTTGGAATATTTTTAAATACTTCTTCTATGATGCATATCAGATTGAGACATTTTGATATGTTTGACAGCATTTTGATACCATGGAATATTTTTGTTCTTTGATGGTATCACATTGGTATCATGGGAAAACAATAGTTATTGTACTAAATTGTACAATACATATCAATATTTTAAACCATGGTCACATGTCAAGAGGAAAGTTGGATCTTAGGAGAGGAAAAGTTTGATTTACTAGACCAACGTTTTGCTGTGTTCTTAGTCCTAAATAAACATTTTTCTTATATCAATTTCAAATGTTACAAGTAAAAAATATAGTTAATAAGTTTGATGCTTTTTCCCTACAAAAAAATCACAAAATAATTCACGACCTTTTCGTCAAATGAATAATTCGCAAATATTTAATCGTGAATTATTAGTGACATTTCCGAATTGTGGCTCCTTTTCTCAACTTTTCACTAACTGAATAATTTCCGAACTCCAACTTGGTGACTATGCAAAAATTTGTTGGCAATCTCAAAATAATATTACTTCAAGGGAAACACAAATTCCAACATACATTAATCAACTCCGGTTCCAATATCAACAATGAAACGAAGGTAATAGCACATAAGAATTCTGTTCTTCCAGGTAAATGATATCCTTACCTAAGAGGGTTTGCCAAAATTCGCTGCCCAATAGTTAAAAAACTAGTTTCCTGATTGGACATGAACCAAGCGAGAGATGAAACACTGAAATCATGAGAAGGAAACAAATAAGCATATTGGGTCATATAATTGACAATATTCAGTGCATATTTGCTTTGCACACTATGTTTTGTGCTTGACAAAAGTCAAAACATTAATTAAGGTCAAACTAATTGAAACTGAGATATATGATAACTAGCCTTCCGGTAAAAATATGCTCCCTTAAACCCAAAATTGTAGGTTTTTGCTGCCCATGAGATATGAGAAACTCCTCCAAAACATTTCTCATTTTGAAAGCTTCTTCAATGTAATTATCCTGGTTATAGAATAAGGAAAAACAATGAGTAACATATTATCTTACCTTCGAAATGAATGGTTATGGGATTTAAAAGGAAGTTACCTGATTCATGTCTATGGTCTGCAGTGCTTCTCCACGAGTGAAAATTATGGCATGATTTTGATTTTCAGGCTTCTCCTCACCTATTTCTGTTGGACGACCTGGGAGCTTGATGCGGTAAACTTCCTAATTGCAAGAAAAAAGCAAATAATGATGGAATGCAAGCTATGATACTATATTGAAGAATGAGCCACATATAATTATAAAAAGAGACAGAGAGGCATACCCATGTGGAGAATAAAAACAGGAAGAAGACCTCCTTCACTATGTTAAAAACATTGCACAAACTGAAGGGCACAGGAATTTACAATTTGATGGCTCCATATGGAAACAATACAAATAAATCTTCAATCCAGAATGTTATGGTCATCAGCTATGGGTTCAATTTTGGTTCAGGAGATCTACTTAATGGGGCCTAGGGCCCTAGAGACATGCCACGTTTAGAAACATAGCCAGTGAGGATGCCTTATTCCCATCCTCGCTACACGCACAAATATTAGGCAGCGATTCTGGAGAAGAAGAACATGGCTCTCCCTTAGAGAGTGATGGATTTGAACTTTTGACCAAGGCAAAAGGGAAAGGGGGTCAACGTGCACGGCATATATGATCGATTATAAATTGTTGTAATGGGCCTAATAAATAAGCCCATTACTCTTTACATTCTATAGTATCTCTTTATTACCCTCATAATCTAGTTCTTTTATTACTTGTACTTAAAGGGCTTTTATGTCCTTTCATCTCTTTTGTAATATATAAAGGATCTCTAGAGGGAATGGAGATAACTTCTTCCATTCCCCTATTCTCTTGTCTCTTTCTTCTTCTTTCTCGAATCCTAAATCACCAAACCCTAGTTTTCTACTTTATATTAGAGTAGGAAGACAGGGTCTATATTCTTTTTTTTTTCCTTCTTTCTTTTTGATGGACTGTTCATGAATAGTGTCGTGAAAAATGCCATGAATAGTGTTTGTAATCAGTTTTTTGGGAAATTTTGTGGTATTTTTGTTGTATCCCTTATTTTTCGAGCACGATTGGGCTGTGAAATCAATTATATGACTGTTAATTGATTGATTGGGATTATTGGTGGTGATTGACAAACTAATTTGTGTAAATCAGCCTTGTTTCCTCACCGTGGGAGTTATTTTTGGTACCTCGGAGGCCCCGGACCCATTTATATCATATAAGTGTGATCCTATATTTGACAGTATGTCAGGGATAAGTGGTATGGAGGGTAGTTCTTTGAGGCACACTAAGGAGACTTGTTGGGATCTAGTTGACAGACTGGCAAAATTCACTCGTCCTGGATATTCCTCTACTGCACATAGCACGACATCAAGAGTTCTACTCCATTTGGGCTACTTCCTCCTACTTAGTCTTCTTCTAGGGAGATGTTGACTGTTTCTTGGGCTGATCTTTAGAGCCTTCAACACTTACTTGCCCGGTTGGATCACTCTTCTCCATCTTCCACTTCTCATGCACAGTGAAATACTAGTACTTCCGCCTCTGCATATCATGTCTCTTCTTTATCCTTATCTGTTTACTCTTGGATTACAGGTTTCGAAGCATCTGATTATATGTCTAAATATCCTTTATTTTTTCCTCTTATAATCATGGTTTGAAATATCCCTGATATTTCCGATATATCCTCGATATCGCATGGTAAAAATATCTTTACATGTATTTTTTTCTTACAAAATATCCCAGATATATCGCTCAATATTTCCTATATATGTTTTATAAATTAGGGACATTAAATGCATGGATCAAAAAATTCTCTCCTCAGTCCTCTCTCTCTGCTTTAAGGCCAGAGGTTCGATTTGAACAAGAGAACAAAAGCTAAGATCAAGATGAATTTGGGTATTCTCTCTCTTTTTTCAATATCTTCCTCCTCTATATGATGTTTCACTGATTCTACTTAGAAAATCTCCATTGATAATGCTTTTGTTTTGAGTCTTTCTTAAATGGGTTTATAATTTGTCTTTTCATTTTGGAGGCTCGGGTTGTGGAAAAGGTCACAGAGGTTAACAAACTAGCAGAAACGTAAATCCCTTTTATTTTGGTAGATTTGTTTCTCCATTTCTTTCAACGCTTCTAGTTTTTGTTTACTTTTTTTTTGTTTGCAATAGAAGAATCTTAATATGCCCAAGTGTCCTGCAACTGCCTTATTCTTGTTCATGTAAATTTCTCTCTCTCTCTCTCTCCCTTTCTCCCTTTCTTTGAATGTAAATGAGAGTGTCTTCATGTATTAGAAAATCACACCTTTTAAGAGTTTTGTTGTTGTAGGGATGGTTTTAGAAAATCATACAAGGAAGCAAATCTGGATTCAAAGGGTGTTGCGGTGGTGAGAAATGGCAATCTATGACACAGAAAGCCTTACAATTTTTAAATAAAAATCAGTTTTAGCAACGAAAATGTTTTCGTCGCTAATTTCTACATATCGTCACTAATATTCTTTTAACCGTGGTTACTGGTTAGGAAGTGATTTTAAGGATGGAAAGTTATCTTTAGCGACAAAAATTATATGTCGTAGAAAGTTCACTATTAGTGATGGAAAGATATATCTGTCTCTAAAACCCATGACCCACAGTCGCATTAGTAACGGAATAACGACAGACAAAATTCCGTCGCTAATGACTTTAGTGATAGAAAATGGACTTTTAGAGACGGAAATCTTCCGTCGTAGATCGATAGATTTGTTGTAGTATACATTGTGTTGTCAACGCACATCTTTGCCCCATTCTCATTGCATCTCTTATGTACATTAATTTTTTAAAAATATTTTTATTCTCAAATGTGTATTAACATCTCGACGTGTTGATCAATATCGACATTTAGAAGCTTGTGTGTAAAGACGTCTTTATAGGGAGGCTAGGTTCCATCTATAAATAGAGAAGGTGAGGTAGAGTTGGATCTCACATTGGCTTGGCTTGAAGGTCAAAAGAAGAAAATGAGGAAAGAAATATACAAGGTTTGATGGAATTCTATTATGTATTTATTTTTACGTTTTAAGTTGATTAAGGTATGATGGATTTCTAGTATGGGGTTTTATAATAAATAGTATGAATTATGAATATTCAAGATTTTCATAATTGATTTAAGAAATTTTCCAGATTTTGATAGAAGAAGATGTGACTTGGATTATGCATCAATGTTATGTTTTCGATTTTATAGATGTCACTGATGATCCATGAATTTGATAGTCAGATGATATCTGGAAGAATACCACCCTAATGATCCATGGATTTGGTACTCAGTTATGATTGTATAACCAGTTGGCGAGTAGCCCTTGTGGATGTTCCATTCCCACATTATATTCTGAGAGAACCTAAGGATCTGACCCTAGTACGGGACGTCTGGTAGATCCCGACGTATTAGGGTGGTCCCACATGGCTGCGTTGGAACGATTGGATAGAGCCGACATACCAATTCAGTTTGTCCCATGTTGTAAGAGCCTTTAAGATGATCATTATGCCGTGATCTCTTATAGATAACTATGTTGACGAGACTGGTAAAAAATACACGACTCAATATAAGATAGCACTCTGGTATTCAGTGTTGATGTATATATAGTAATCTAGACAGTTATATGATATGTCCAGTTATTTTGTGTGAGTTATGAATGTTCCAATTTTATTTTACTGTTATTTTGGAAAGACAATGATTCGGTAGGAGGTTTAGTCATAAGAAATATTTGAAAATTTATTTTTATTAGAATAATTTATGATTACAAATTGAAAATTAATCCAAATATAGTCTTATGCATAAATTTTGGAAAATTTGTTGTTACAAGTTTGAGTTATTAATCAAACATATAGATCAACATTATATTGTTAATCGAACATATTTGCCACAACATTATTGAGAAGTATTTATTAAAGCTTCCTAGCTTATCAAAATCTATACTTGTTTCTATTACTAGTCTAGAATTCTATCCACTAAGCCATATGTTACTTAGTTGATATTCTATATCGACAGGTCCAGACACCGTTTTAGAATAAGACCTATGATATATGGCAAGTACGAAACAAATAACTCAAAAAAGTTCATTAAACCCAGCATATAGAGCTCGCATTGAAAGATACCGCACAGAAAGGAGGCAGGAAGTGGTTTGAGAAAATCAGATTTGTGAGTTAGCACCACGACCACCACCGTCAAGATTAGAGATCATAGTAATAGATGATGACGATGATGCAGTTGTCTTGCCCCGAGATAGCATTGGGGATAATTTTTGGATGTTTGAGTAGAAATAAATGATAATATGGAAAATAATGTAAATAGTTTGTTTATAAGAAAGTAAAATCTTGCTTAAACATTAAGGATTTTAGATAGAAACGTATTTAAGTTTTTAGCATGTTGTTTTCACTACAAAATTTCAGCCTTATTTTAGGATAAGATGTTGGGTTTTGGGTCGTGAGAAGCGATACTGCAAGAGCAAATGCAAAATGCTTATGCAGCAACGATTGTTCAACCTCCACTTCAGCTAGCACCAGAGGATAATAAGACACTAGTTGAGTTTCAAAGATGGCTCCACCCACCTTTAGTGGAGTCCCCGATCCATGGGTAGCAGAGATCTGAATCAGGGAGGTTAAGACTTGAGAAGATATTCCGAGTAATAAAATGCCCAGAAGATCCAAAGGTGTCATTGGTCTCATATATGTTACAAGGAGAGACAAATCACTGGTGGGAGATTATGAGGATACACACAACTAAGGTCGAGGAGATGTCATGGAGCAAATTTACGGAGTTATTCTTTCAAAAGTATTTTCCAATTTGAGTAAGGAAAAGGAAGGACGTGGACTTTGTTGAACTAGTTCAGAAAAATTATACTATGGCCAGTATGAGGTCAAGTTTGCTGAATTAGTCACGTTTTGCACCTCAATTGGTGGCAATAGAAAGGATACGAGCTCGTAAGTTTGAAAGAGTCTTGAGACCCGATCCTTGTGTAGGATTTTGTTGTTCCAACTGACCACGTATATAGAAGTTGTCAATTTGGCTCAATTGGCGGAGCAACACATTGAGGAGAACCAAATGAGGCTGGATCAGCATAACAAATCCAGGCAGTCAGGGGAAACTAGCAGAAAAGAGAAGATAGATCCAAGGATGCAAAGAGGGAGAGGACACTAGCTTAGACTCAAGCCAACCCAGTCTAGGTAGCAAATAAAAGATTTGTGTAAGCAACATGGAAGATGGCATAACTTTCAGTTGGGTCCTTAGATTTCAGGAGCTTGTTTCCGTTGTGGATATATAATCATATAGCCAAGACTTGCCCGTTAGTGAATGCTCAACATCAGTCAGCTTTAGAAGGGAAAAAACCTAATGCTCAAGGCAAAGTGTACGCTCTAACTTATAAGGAAGCCAGTTCTTCTAAGGTAGTTTTGGAATGTACGGTTTATATTTTTCAGCATATAGTAAAAGTGTTATTTGAACCCGGATACACACATTCTTTCGTCTCTCCATATTTTGCATGTCATTTAGTGATAGAACTTGCAAAACTAGATTATTCACTGTTAGTAGGTACACGGGTTGGGGATTCACTAATTGCAAACTTGAGGTTTGTTGAGATATGATTAGTTATGTAGGTGTGATACACTGGATCTCTCATTAAGGGTATATTTGTAATAGGCCTATTAGGGTCATTATAATATAAAAGGATTAGAGATTAGAGAGAAATCTTTCTAATCACGTTTTTTCCCAAACACGTCTTCTTCCTCTCTCTTTCTCCATCTTTTTATCTAGGTTTCATCTCGAAGTTAGTATTAGAGCAGGAAGAAAAACCTGTTTTTTCCTCTTTTTTATGGAGTTTTCATGAACAGTGTTCGTGAACAGTGCTTGTAACTATTTTTCATGACCATGGAAGATGAGCATCCCGCATGATACCTTGGCATTAATCGAATTTTATGGTCAGTTTTTTTGGAATTTTTTGACACCCATAACTGTGTTCTCTTAGAATTTTTTGAGAAATTCAAAAACAAGGCAGAATTATTTCAACTGATTGGTGCGAAGTTTTTGGGTGTTTTTGAAACCCTAAGAGTTGTATTTGGGTCTAAATTTCTCTCTAATGGAAGTGATTTCAATCGTTTTGGAGCAGATTTGAAGTTTTTTTGAACACTTTAGTGTCCACAAATTCATGTGGAAATATCCTGAGTGTGGCGCCATAGGCCATCTTTTGCTTCTGATTTCAATCTAATTGCTTTGTTTGGTATAAATAATGGATGACTGCCATAATGGAGTATAACTTTGGTATTTTCTAGTGTAACAAAGGTTTTCTCCTTGAAATTTGAGGTGTTTTGTAACTGTTCACTTTGTGGTTGGGGCTGTTTTGTGCAAAGCAATTTTTTTCCATCTTGCTATTCATTTGTTTGGAATGCAGAGGTGCCAACAATGGCCAATGATGGTTTGTCAAAAGGGGTATCTGATGTGACATCAAAGGTTCCAAGCAATCCGATCATTACACCCGTCACCAGTAGCTATAGTGATAATCCTAGTGCGCTAATCACAACCATTAAGTTGGATGACACCAATTTCCTTGA
Source organism: Tetracentron sinense (assembly GCA_015143295.1). Taxonomy (NCBI): domain Eukaryota; kingdom Viridiplantae; phylum Streptophyta; class Magnoliopsida; order Trochodendrales; family Trochodendraceae; genus Tetracentron; species Tetracentron sinense. The sequence goes on along the minus strand of CM026553.1, from coordinate 41,736,286 downwards.
GTGGTCTTAGTCTGCTAAGATGAATATCGGCGGGAGAGGGATGTTAGGGTACTTGACCGGGCCGTGTGAAAGAACTGGCTACTAAGGCCGAGACATATGACAAGTGGGAGCAAGAGAACCTTATGGTTATGTCATGACTACTGAATTCCATGCAACCATTAGTTAGTAGAGGTTTCTTATTTCTTCGAATAGTGAAAGAAATCTGGGATAAGGTGACTTGAACTTATTTCCAATGACAGAACATTGTCAGGGTGTACCAGTTGAGGCAAGAGATCACTACTCTTTGTCAGAGGGAGAAGAGTCTATCTACCCACTACTCCACTCTTCAAGGTCTTTGGGTAGAGTTGGATCATTTTTAGGTCATCTAGTGAGAATCTGATAAAGACTGAGATCGGCACAGTAAACAGGTGGAACATAACATAATTTTTGACTTCTTGGCGGGTTTGAATCTGGACTTTGAAGTCATCCGGGTTCAAATTTTAGCAAATGATGAGCTTTCTTCCTTGGGCCAAGTTTATTCACTAGTCCAATGTGAGGATTGCAGGAAAAAGGCAATGGTACCTACTCTGACCAGCGATCATTTCGCCCGTGCCACATCTTCTAGTACTCCATGGGGTGGGAAAAACCATCCTCAAAAGAATAGGCCTCCTGATGATAAAGATAAGTTGAAGTGTGAGCATTGTTGGAAGACTAGACACACCTAAGAAACTTGCTGAGATCTTATTGGCTGGCCCTCCAAGTTTTCCTGTCCCGAACAGCAAATAGGCACCCCTAGAGGCAACACAGCAACCTTCATACCTCCTAACTTGGGTAACCCAATCGCATCGGCATCTCCCACCGAACCATCTTCCTCCGAGAGTTTCTCTAATGCAGATATTGATCGTCTCTGCCGCCTCTTGAGTTAGATGTAAGGTTCTTCTGCCTCCACTTCCTTTGCTCAGTCAGGTACTCATGCATCTGCTAATTTCGTTTCTCATTCCCAATCCAGCCCGACCTGGATTATTGATTCAGGTGTGTCAGATCATATGACTAGTCTATCTATTGTGTTTTCTTCATATAGTCTCCTGTTTGGAAGAGATAAAGTCAGAGTTACTGATGCCCTATCTCTATCATTTGTTCTTTATGTTCCCAATTTATCTACAAATTTATTATCAATTAGCAGTTTGACCAAAACTCTTAACTATTGTGTGACAATTTTTTCCCACTTATTGTGTGTTTCAAGACTTGGTAACGAGGAAAACGATTGGGAATGGTTGTGAGATAGATGACCTCTACCTCTTGGACGTGGCTGACTCTCTTTCAGCATTATAGATTAGTAGTAGTCCTAATAGTAGCAATAATAATGCCCAACGCAGATTGTGGCATAGTTGTTTAGGTCATTTGTCTTTTAAATCCTTAAAGTTGGTCTTTCCGGACCTGTTTAAATTTGTTCCTGGTCATATTCTACAGTGTGAACTCTCAAAACATTGTAGATCTACTCTGTCCAAGTATTAATAAATGTGTCTCCTTTTCAACTGATTCATTCTGATATCTGATGTCCTGCACCTACTTTGTCTGTGCGTGGTTATCGATGTTTTATTTGTTTTGTAGATGACTTCTCCCGTCATACCTGGATTTACTTGATGAAATCTTGGATGACCTCATTAAGAAGTTTCACAAGATGGTTTTGACTCAATTTGAGAAGCAGATTAAAATTTTCCACTCCGATTATGCGAAGGAATTCCTTGAGGGTGATTTAAGGCAATATTTGGTCGAGCACGATATGATCCATCAAAGCATATGCCCTTATACTCCTCAACAAAATGGGGTGGCCGAGCGTAAGAAGCATCATCTTTTGAAAGTGGCTAGAAGCTTACTGACCGGAATGAATGTTCTGAAGAAGTTTTAAGGCAGAAGCAATGCACACCTCTGCATATTTGATTAATCGCATGCCATCTCGGGTCCTGCAGTTGAAGTCCCCTTATAAACTACTATGTCCAGACCAACCTTTGTTTATTGTTACCTCTCGTGTCTTTGGTTGTATCTGATTCATTCATATTTTGGGTCCTAATTGAACCAAATTGGATCCAAAATCCATTCATGGTGTCCTCTTGGGGTATTCTTCTGCACATAGTTGTCAAGACGACCAGGCGACTTGGGGCAACAAACCCCATGGACGCCTGAGTCGGTAGCCTGAGGCGCCCGAGGCGTCGCCTGATGAACTTTTTGTTGCAGGAATTCCCCCTAATATGAGATCTATATACGATGCATTTTCTTTTATAAGAGGCCCTACATTCATATAAATTACATCATTGTCAAGACGTACTTTGATAGAACCATCACTAGAGATAGTTCTAAGAATAATAAAGAGGGATTTCAAGTGTTGGAAAAAAATGGAATAAAAATTAAGTCTACAATGACTACTGAAAGAGGGGAGAGAGAGATTGTGAGTGATAAAAAATAGACATCTCAACAGGAAAGAGAAAGAGATGAGAGAAAGGAGAATATAAGACTGAATAAAAAGCAGAAAATAGCCTGACAATCAAATGTGACGCTGAACAGGAGAGAAAGAAGAGAGGGGAGAGGGAGATGTCGTACCGCTTACTCTCATTTATTTCGTTTTATCGATTATATACTTAAGTAATAAAGATAATATTGATAAGTAAAATATATAACTATATGGTTTGCACTTGTTTAAACTATAAAAAACTCCTTTAAATATGAGTTAAAGAGTTTTTTTTTTTTTTGGAGGGGGGGGGGGGGGGGTAGAAGGAATGAGGCATTTAAAGGCTCTTAATTTTTTATTGGGCCGCCTGAGCTAGCTATAATTTAACAACCATAGAAAAAAACAAATGGAGACTATATGGTCCACCCATAAACAGAGGGAGAAAGATCATTTGGTCCACCCATTGAGAGAGAGAACATGTTAACATCATAGAAACATACTTGACACCGTTCGTCTTTTTTTATTAGATATACAAATACTAACATATTATATTGTAAAAGACATGAGAAGTATATAAAATAGTATATTTTTTTGTTAACGAACAATTATATTCAAATAAAATATATTTTTACAATAATAATATTATATATATTAGATTTTTAATAATGACCACCTGAGGCGGCCAGTCGCCTGAGCCCAGCAAAGTGCCTAGTCGCCTAGGCGACGCCTTTAACAACTATGCTTCTGCACAAAAGGGATATCGGTGTTTTGATCCCGTGTTTGGAAAATGGTTCGTTACCATGGACGTGACCTTTTTTGAGAGTCCCATTTTTTCCTCGTTCCTCTACCTCTCTTCAGGAGGAGCATAGTGAATTGTTGGAAGAGAATTTATCTTCAGTTCCACTTCAGGCATTGGTCCCTAATGTTATTCATCTTGTTGTTCCTATTGAGACTACTGCTAAGAAAGACCTACAGGTTTATACCATACGCAAAAAGGAGGGGACCACTGTGTTACGACCATCTCCCAACTCTGACTCCTCTGAACCAGGTACATTGCTCCACTGTCCTCTGAAATTCTTGTTTCTGTTCCTGATATTGATAATGATCTCACTCCCATTGTTATACAAAAAGGGAAGCGCTAATGTACGATTTATCCTATATTTAATTTTATCTCGTATGCATCTCTGTCACCCTCCTATTAGGCTTTCTTGTATTTTGTTTCTTCTGTGTCTTTACCTTCTAGGTTTCAGGAGGCCGTCTCCGATCCTAAGTGGCGCAATGCGATGATGGAATAAATGAGAGCTCTGGTTAAGAATGGTACATGGGAAATGGTTGAGTTACCCAAGGGAAAAAGAATTGTAGGCTACAAATGAGTGTTTACTGTGAAACATAAGGCAAATGGATCCATTGAGGTAAAAGGCAGGACTGGTAGCTAAGGGATATACTCAGACATACGGATAGACTATAAGGAAACATTTGCACTGGTTGCTGAAATGAACTCCATACGAGTTCCCTTGTCTTTAGCTGCGAACCACTCGTGGCCCCTTTATCGGTTAGATGTGAAAAATGCATTCCTCCATGGAGATTTACGAGAAGAATTGTATATGTCTCATCCTCTAGGATTCAAACTTCCTAATAGTGAAGGAAGAGTTCGCAAGTTGAATAAATCTATCTATGTCCTAAAACAATCCCTCCGAGCTTGGTTTGAAAGGTTCAGTCAAGCTGTGAAGAGGATGGGGTACTCACAGAGCCATGATGATCAAACTCTCTTTGTCAAGAGAAAAGAACAGTTAATTTCAACTTTGATTGTCTACGTTGACAATATTGTGGTGACTCGAAATGACTCCTCAGAGATCTAACACCTGAAGAAATTCCTAACAACAGAATTTGAGATCAAGGATTTGGGCAGCTTGAATTACTTTCTGGGTATTGAGGTAGCCCGATCAAAGAAGGGCCTCTTCATATCGCAGCGGAAGTATACCTTAGACTTACTCAAGGATACTGCGAAATTGGGTTCTCGGCCAGCAGACACTCCTATTGAACAGAATTATAAGTTGAGCTCCAGTGAAGGTCCATTACTAGAAGATAAAGAGATATACCAAAGACTAATAGATCGTCTTATTTATCTTTCTCTCATTAGACCTGACATCGCATATGCAGTCAGTCAATTCATGCATGAACCTCGGATCACTCACTATGAGGCAGTGGAGAGAATTTTGAAGTATTTGAAGGCTACTCCAGGGAAGGGCCTTCTATTCGCTAACCATGGTCATATTCGACTAGAAGCCTATACTGATGCTGATTGGCAGGAAGTATAGATGATAGAAGGTCTACCACAAGGTATTGTACTTTCCTTGGTGGTAATCTCATCACTTGGAGAAGCAAGATGCAGAGTGTGGTGGCTAAGTCAAGTTTTGAAGCCAAATATAGGGCAATGGCTCATGGGGTAGCAGAATTATTATGGCTGAAAATTTTACTACAAGATCTAAGAATGGAAGTGGATGTTCCTATGAAGTTGTTACGCGATAACAAGGGAACCTTTGTTGCTCTAGGAAACTTTTGTTTGTTGTTTGTTACAACGGAAAATCAACTAGCTGATATACTCACAAAATAGGTTACTAAAGCTAGCTTAGAAGGTATTCTTCACAAGCTGGGCATGTTAAATATTTATGCTCAGCTTGAGGGGGAGCGTTGAGATATGATTAGTTATGTAGGTGTGAAACACTGGGTCTCTCATTAAGGGTATATTTGTAGTGGACCTATTAGGGTTATTATAATATAAAAGGATTAGAGATTAGAGAGAAATCTCTCTAATCACGTTTTTTCCCCGACACATCTTCCTCTTTCTCTCTTTCTCCATCTTCTCTTCTAGGTTTCATCTTCAAGTACGTTTAAGTCTGCAAAGGGTATCATGAGATTTGGTAAGAAAAGGAAATTGAGTTCAAAATTTATTGGGTATTCTGAGACTTAATTTTAAAATTCTGGAACAAATCAGAGAGGCGGCGTATCGGGGCAAGAGCTAGATCCATCACATATCTTAGACTACGAGCTTATTTAGATCCGAAATGAGTTGACATATGTAGAGCAACCTATTCAATTTTTTTGAGTTAGCATATGTAGATCAACCTATTCATTTCTAAATCAAAAGAAGCAGATATTGCAAATAAAAGTGAGTTCATTGGTAACACGTATCCGCATCTTTTTCAAGATTAGGTGCAAAATTTCGAGGGCAAAATTTCTTTTAAAGGGGAATAATGTAAGGACCCACATTCCCATGTTATGTTTAAAACCACAGTTTCACGTTATGTTTTTAGTATTTTAAGTATTTTGCTTGCTCAATGATCAAATAGAAAAGTTCCTACGAAAGAGAGGACTAAAATACAAATAAAGAAACTTATATAAGTAAAATTTTCTATAAGGTATACATGTCTTTCTCTAGTCAACTCATGAGACACATGTCATTCTCTAAACAATTCATGAAACACATGTCCTTCTCTAGACATCTCACAAGACACCTCATAGGACACATCTCTATTTGGAAAATTCACAGGACACGTGGCTACTTCTGGTCGCAGGCACAAGATCTTTTATCTGTCCTATCACAATTTATGAGCCTTTGTTCAACTTCATATTAACAACTCTTGACAACAATTTACTTTAAAATTTTAAAAATTCATATTTATCAAGCAAATTCTGCACCACACCTCTATTGTTCCATACCTCATCTAGTTTATCCCCTCCTTTGACAAGAACAGAGTAATAAACCCTTTTAGGTTTTCCATTCACTGACTCCTCTCTCTCATCTATGTACGCAACACGCAAAGATGAATACCTGCACAAATTTTATAGAATTGAGAATAATGCAGAATAATCAACCGGATGCATCTATATTAACAGCTTAGAAGTTCAGTTGAAATTCTATAGCTTACGTTAGCATGAGACGCAGAATGTTCTGGTAACAAGTTTGGTTTCGAGCTTCACTGGATATCTTCATGGCACCATAGATTTGACAAGAAACGACGTAGGTGAACTTCATATCGGTCACAGCTCTGGAATGGGCAGCAGCCATCCGATCGTGATAATTTAAATTAATAGTTCGGCAGCCATCAAATCTTTCTGCAAAGCAAACATTGTTGTCAACAGTTAAAAGATATTAGAAAAGGATATTAAAATCAATTATGAACTGTAAATAAATAGGCTGGCATGAAGAGTGCCAACAAATCCGTGACAGAAGTCACTTACCATGATCTTCTGCCATATCCAGGAAGCATTGAAGTTCTAGAGCCTGCTTGTAATACATCATCCCCCTCACTGCAGAAAAGTAGACAGGATAAGAGATGCAACTAAAGGACCATAAACAGTGCTAGGCTAAGATAGGATGAATTAGTTCATTATTGTCCAAACCTGTTCTAAAAAGTGTCTGCCCTCTGTAAGATACCCACTGTTGAACTAACTCCATCAGTTCTTTGGAAGCATTTTCATTTTCTAGATCCTTCATACGTTCTTGGAAATTGCTCCATTCATCTAGTTTGTAGTCACAGTGGGCAAATGATACAGTTTATATCATAACCAGCAAATGAAGAGCACAATAAAGCATAGGGCCTTGCATTTACCAGGATATATTTTCTGTAGGTAAGACAAAATAGAAATTCCATCCTCATTTTCCTTCTTAAGTTCCTCCTCAGTATAGAGAACTTGTTCTGCGTAATATGGAGTCAAAACACTAAACCATAAAACAGATCAGAGACTTGATGTTAAAGTGACATGGTAGAGAGCATAAACAGCAAGTTATCTACTACCAATTATTCAATATTAATAGAGAACGGCATGTAAAATGACAAAGAACAGAAACACAAATTAAACATGTGCTTATTGGTGCAGGACCAATGAGATATCATGTTCAATTAATTAAACAGGAGTGCTAATAGATGATGCACATGGAAAAAGTATGCAATCAAGATGCATGGGCAATGGAAACAAAAGGATAAATAGAAAACAAAGCATTCATTGATGCAACAGGTATAAGTGGTTAGACCGTTGGATTTGAGTGTATTCTGCTATTCTGTTTGAAGGTATAGGGATCAACAGGGTCTTATGTAAGGATTTTTTTCATCATCTATTTTGTTTGTGTAGGATGCCTTTTGAAGATATAGCAAGTCAGAGTTTTGTTATTAAGTAGTATAAGAAGGGTAGTTACATAATTATATATATATATTGCTTAATTTAAAGATAATATGTATTTCTTTTTATTTTAAAAAAAATGAAGAGAAAAGGTAAATAACTCTCCTTGAGAAAGAGAGAAAGAAAGTTTGCTCATAAATCTAGAGGAACAATAGCTACTTTAATAACAGGGAAACAGTAGCTACCTTATAAAATTTAGGTAACCCTTTTTGATATCAAATGCTAAGATCTTCAATGTTTAACATAAAATCGACAACAAAGTTGTTGTTTTAGGCCTAGAAATCGTTTAGGGGATAAATTTTCTGAAAAAATAGGTTTAAAGGAGTTTTGAAACTCCCAAAATGAAGTTAGCTTTGATTTTTAAGTGTCTCGACCATCACTGTACAGTTTCAGCCAAGACTCAACAAAAACACACAGGAAAAAAATGTACCACATGGTATCAGGAAGTATCAAACTGATAAATCCTGATATTCACCAATACTATGTGATACCCATGAAAAACTTAGTTATGCCTACCAGGGTACCAGTCTTGTCCAAACTAGTACGCACAGGACAAGTATGCCCCAAAATTTTAAACCATGGTATAAACTATAGGAGTAGGTTCCCCAACATCAGAATGAACAAGTTAGAACGGAACTTTTATTCAAACTTGAGGAAAAAGTCACTCTACAATGCTTGAACAATTTAGATACTTCACTTTATAAGCGATGATCTGACATAAACTCACATAAGTTAGGAAAAACTAACTTTAAGGACTGAAAGGAGGTAACCTATTATTGGAGGTAACCTTGTTACAAGAAGTAACAAACATGTGATTGCAAGATTTAGTGCAGAAGCAGAATTTAGAGCCATGGCACATGGGATATGTGAGTTGCTCTGACTCCGGTTAGTCACGATTGAGATTGGACTTCCTACTAGTAGTCTTATGAGTTTATATTGTGCTAATAAGGCAATAACTAGTATTGCTCATAATCTTGTGCAACATGACAAAACAAAGCATATTGAGGTAGATCGTCATTTATTTAAGGAGAAGCTTAAGGGAGGTTACATTTACACCCAATTCGTGAAATCTGAATATTAGTTGGCTGATGTATTGACTAAAGGTCTTGGTAATTCTACATTACATGATATTGTTGGCAAGTTGGGCACGAGTGATATCTACGCACCAACTTAAGGGGGAGTGTAGAATACTTCTCTCTTTTATTTGTTTTCCTTATCTCTTATTTACAGTAATATTGATATTCTATTAGTATATAAGGATAGTTGGAAATAGGGTTTGGAAGATTTAGGGTTAAGAGAAGAGAAAAGAGAGAAGAGAGGAAGAAGAGAGCTTAGGGTAAATTAGTTAGTGAGGGAAAGAAAGTCCTACTAGTATCTTATATTAAGAGAAAATTACATATATACCATTTTACAACAATAATCAGAGGCAATCTTTGCGGCAACCTCATTATCATAATATAAAGACATAGGACCTTTAACAGGAAACCCTAACTCGGACATGAGAGAACGAAGCCACAAAACTTCACAAGTCTTGTGAGCAAGAGCCCGATATTCTACTTCGACACTAGAGCGAGAAACAACGGGTTGCTTTATATTATTCCATGCAACCAAATTGCTCCCAAGAAAAGCACAATAGCTAGAGGTGGAGCGACGATCAGTGGCAGATCTGGCCCAATCGGCATCTGTATAGCCAGAGATCTCAAGATGCCCATGTGAGCGATATACAAGTCCACAACTGGGTTTAAACTTGATATATCGAAGAATACAATGAATAGCAGCAAGGTGTGAAGCACGAGGAGCATGCATGAACTGACTAACCATGTTGACATCAAATGTAATATCTGGTCGAGTGAGGGTGAGATATATTATGCAGCCCACGAGACGTCGGTAGGCATGAGGATCAAGAAGATCACCCTCACTATCATGTAAAGAGAGCTTCGGATCCATGAGAGAAGAAGCGGGTTTACACCCACTCATATTAGTATCATTCAGCGGATCAAGAGCATACTTCCGCTGTGACAGAAAAATTCTCTTCTTAAATCGAGCAATCTCTAGACCAAGGAAGTACTTCAGATGACCTAGGTCTTGACATCAAAGGTACACCTTAGCTCACTCTTAGCATGAGAGATAAAAGAGGAGTTGTCACGCCCTGAAGATTTGGAAGCGTGATTATTAATATAATATGATAAAAAGATAATGATTAAACAAGGTCAGAATACCCTTAGTTTCCTAATTAATAAAAGTAATCAATTTTATAAGATTGTGTCTAAAGCCATGCGTAGCCAAACTGAATAGTCTGTATAAAAAAATTCATAACTCAATGTAGAAAACTCTAATCTAAATGATTCTTGTCATTTTGAAAACTAGACTCGTAATAATTTCTAAGAAAATTACTGATCACCTTGAAAAATCTGATTAAGTTTCAAGTAAAAGATTTTGATGTGAAAACAGAGTGCTGGAAACTGTAATACAGCACTAAACCATTGGTATAAACTTAATTACTGAGCTTTCATTTTAAAGAATCTGGGCTTGAGACCTGTGGCATTTGAAAATATACTCACATGGCAATGTTTCCTCAAAATATCAAAAAATTTCGAAGAGTACAACCATGACAAAAGTTCAGTCGAAATTAGGCTATGCGCAGCAGACCTGAAAATACAGCATTGCTATACCAAGATAGAAATTCATTTTAAAATAGTAAATGTGACCAGATTTTGTTGAATAAGGTTTTATGGGCTTTATGTTTATGTTATCTCTTATACACTGTATTTTGGGTATACTATTAGTATCTCTTATATACTAATAGTATACCATTAGTGAAGTATAAATAATAAAGTATAGGAGAGAGATCATTAATCTCTCTCTAATTTTTCCCCACTTCTTTTCTTCTTTTTTTCTCAAACCCTAATACTCATTCTCTTCAATCTAACTTGGTATCAAAGCCAAAAGATAGGCTTGTGTGTGTGTGTGTGTGTTTTTTCCTTTTTTATCGATTTTTCATGAACAGTGCTTCATGAACAGTATTCTGTGAACAGTGCAATGAATGGTATGTGAACAGTGCTTTTTAAAAAATAAAGAAATAGAATTCTTCAAAGATCTGTATTTTTTGGGGATTTGTGATAATCTTTCTGAATTTTTTTTTTGACAAGTTCTAGATGGAGATTTATTTAGTTGTTTGATTTTAAACAAAAAATCAGTTTTTTGGATCAAACAATTGGACCACATTATTAGGGATTGTATACTCCTATGGCTGGAAGCTACTGGTTTATGGATATACCTTACTTGCCACACTGTTAGGTGGCTGTTGTGCACGTTTTTTGGGTTGTTTTTCCCATATAGTGGTGGATTCTGTGGGTTGTGGAACCCTATTTGGTTATTTTTTGGTGTGATAGTATTGGTATTGTTATCTTTAGCCTAATTTGTGTAAATCATCCCCGTGTTACTCATAATGGATGAATCTGAGGTTAGTCAGTCCTCTAGTACCCCTGTGTAGGGGAGAGGTAATGTCGGGGTCAATGCAAGTGATGCCCTAAATCTCCAGATTATTGCAGTAAAGTTAGATGGAACAAATTTTCTTGCTTGGTCTCAATCCGCAAAGTTGTTTATTAAAGGCAAGGGGAAGATGGGGTATTTGAATGGTGTCATTCCTACTACCAAGTCAACCAATCCGGTCTATGCCAAGTGGGAGGCTGAGAATGTCATTGTCATGTCATGGCTTCTCCACTCCATGCAGCCAAATATCAGTAATGCATACTTGTTTCTTTCTTCCGCACAAGACATATGGGATGCAGTAACAGAGACCTATTATGAGATTGGAGGTGTTGCTCGGATTTATGAGTTGCTTCAGAGTATTTGGAAACTAAAGCAGGGAGATATTTCTATTCCCATATACTACTCAACTCTTCGCCGTCTATGGAAAGAGCTAGATCACTATTATACCTTCCAAGCTAAGTGCCTTGAGGATGCAGCCGAGTATAAGAAATTGGTTGAACAAACTCGTGTGTTTGAGTTGCTTGCAGGATTGAATATGGATTATAAAAAAGTACGGGTTCAAATTCTTGGCAAGGACCCAGTTCCCTCTCCTAATGAGGTCTATGCATACTTACATAGTGAGGAGCGTCGTCGGAGTGCTATGCTCCAGCCTCCTATACTTGATAGATCTGCTTTGGCCTTCTCATTCTAGGGGGGCAGGAGTGGTAGTGGTGGTCGTGGCCGAGGAGGTGGTCGTTTTGGATCATTTGGTTCTATTACTGATGATCGGGATAAACTTAAATGTAATCATTGTCGTTTTGGATCCTGTTTCCACCCCCACGGGGCCCTTTTGGCGGTAGCCGAGGAGACAAGGACAGACGATCTGGAGAGGGCTCAAGTGCACACTCTGTTACATCCACAGTCCCAGTATCTATTGATGTACCTCCTTCCGATAGTCTTGGTCTTTCTAGAGATGAGATCGATGTCTTCTGCCGCATTGTGTCCCAGTTGGGTACTCCTAGTACCACTAGTGCTACTTCAGTCCCTTACACAGGTACTTCAGCCTCAGCTTTCAGTGCATCTGTTTCTGATCCTAGTCGCTCCTAGATTATTGATTCCGGAGCATCTGATCATAAGACTGGTATGTCCTTATTTTTTTCATCTTACTTCATTGATTCTAGTAGAGACAAGGTTAAAGTTGCCGATGGTACATTAGCATCTATTGCGGGTAGGGGAGTGCCTCTATCACACCTTCTATGTCCCTCTCCTCTGTCCTCCATGTCCGTACACTCACTTTGAACTTTTTATCTGTTAGTCATATTACCAAAACTTTGAATTATAGCGTCACCTTTTTCTCTTCTCACTGTGTGTTTCAGAACTTGGAAACGAAGCGGACGATTGGTACGGGCCATGGGAGCGAGAATTGTATCTGCTCGACCATTTGCCTTGCAGTGCTTCATCAGTCCAGCAGATACCCCTTGGTGTTCGAAGTATTAGTAGAACGGAGGAATTATTCCGGTGGCACAAACGGCTTGGTCACCCCTCTATTTCCCTTGTTAGGCGTTGGTTTTCGCATTTATTTGTTTTTAGTGTGTTTTCTTCTTTTCAGTGTGAAACTTGCGAATTTACAAAACATTGTCGAACTTCATATCCCTATAGTGGTAATAAATGCAATTCACTATTTTCTCTCGTGCATTCTCATGTATGAGGACCATCCCCTGTTACTTCATCGTGTGGTTTTAAGTATTTTGTTACTTTTCTGGATGATTTTTCTCGTACTACACGAGTATATATGTTGAAATCTAAGGGTGAAGTTGGCACTGTTTTTCCTTCTTTTCACACAATGATTGCCACTCAATTTAATGCCTCAATTAAAGTACTTCGTTCTGATAATGGGGGGAGTATATGTTTGCTAGTGTAGCTACGTTTTTTTATTCTCATGGCACCATTCATCAGATTTTGTGCTGCCACACCTCAACAAAATGGTGTGGCTAAACGAAAAAATAATCATTTGTTGGAAGTCACTTGCTCTCTGATGCTTGCTATGAATGTGCCTAAACCTTTTTAGTCTTATGCTGTATTGACTTTTGCATTTTTAATAAATCAAATGCCTTCCCGGATTTTGAACTTCCAATATCTTGTTTCCCTAGTATCTCCTCCTGCTCATTTGTTTCCAGTGGTCTCACGGATCTTTGGGTGCATCTGCTTTGTGTATATTGCTCGTTCGGCTTGCACCAAGCTCGATTCTAAGGCCCTCCGTTGTCTCTTTCTTGGGTATACTCCTCATCAAAAGAGGTATAAATGCTATCACCCCCCTTCCCGCCTGTCCGTTTCTATGAATATTACCTTTTTTGAGTCTACTCCGTATTTTCTGCTATAGAGACTTCTCTTCAGGGGGAGAGCATCAATGAAGAGATATCTCCTTCCCTTTGTATTCCTATTTTCTCTTCTGGCATTGATTGTAAACAGGGGGAGTGTGAACATGTGGCTAAGGAATTGCAAGTATACAAAAGAAGGCAGAAAGATCCTCATGAGCCCCACCAAGATATCTCAATTTATCTCAGAGGAAGTACACTCTTGATATACTGAAAGATACAGGTTATCTTGACTCTAAACCTGTAGCTACTCCTATGGATACCAATCTGAAATTGATGTTAGATGAGGGTGACTTGATTGATGATCTAGAGATGTATTGGAGACTCGTGGGTAAACTCATTTACCTAACTATTACTCGGCCTGAGATTTCATATGCAGTTAGTGTTGTGAGTCAGTTTATGACCAGTCATAGAGTACCTCATATGGATGTAGTCATACACATCTTGAAGTATCTCAAGAATGCTCCAGGACGTGGCCTTCTCTATCGTTCATCTGGACATCTTCGACTTGAGGGATATATTGACGCTGATTTGGCAAGTTTACCTACAGATCGCAAATCTACAACTGGCTATTGTACCTTTTAGGTGGTAATCTCGTAACTTGGAAAAACAAGAAGCAATCAGTTGTAGCTCGCTCTAGTGCTGAGGCAGAATATTGAGTGATGGCCCATACTATTTACGAGCTAACTTGGCTAAGAACTCCTCCAAGAGTTTGGTATTCCAGCACATGGACCGACACCTCTTTATTGTGACAATCAAGCAATTATTCATATTACTAACAATCCAGTCTTCCATGAACGAACCAAGCATATTGAAGTTGATTGTCATTTCTTTCGGTCTATAATAGAGTCCAAAGACATTACAACTCCTTTCGTTCTTTCTGGTAGTCAACTTGCAGATATGTTCACCAAAAACTGTCATTAACTCAATTTGTAGCAAGCTGAGAGTTATAGATATATACTCTCCAGCTTGAGGGGGAGTATTGTAAATATTGACCGAATATTGTAAAACTTAATTATAGGATCTTTCCTTTTTCTTCTTATAAGCTATATTATAAATACTGACCTCCTAGAGAAAAGAATATATAGCTTTTCTTTCTCTGAAATATACCTACGACACCTATAATGCGAATTTAAGAGTTGAAGCCTACACTAGTGCGGATTGGACTGCACAGTTTCAGATAGACACTCTACTTCATGGTATTACACAATGATTGGAGGTAACCTTGTTACAAGTAAAAAACAACTTGAGATTTCAAGATCTAGTGCAGAAGCAGAATTTAGAGCCATGACACGGGATATGTGAGTTGCTTTGACTCAGTTACTTATTACTGAGATTGGACTTCCTACTAGTGGGCTTATGAGTTTATATTGTGATAATAAGGCAATAACTAGTGCAGCATAACAAAACAAAGCATATTGAGGTAAAACGTCACATTATCAAGGAGAAGCTTAAGGCATGTTAAATTTACACCCCATTCGTGAAGTCTGAATATCAGTTGACTGATGTATTAACTAAAGGACTTGGTGGTTCTACGTTTCGTAGTATTGTTGGCAAGTTGGGCATGAGTGATATCTACGCACCAACTTG
Source organism: Tetracentron sinense (assembly GCA_015143295.1). NCBI lineage: Eukaryota > Viridiplantae > Streptophyta > Magnoliopsida > Trochodendrales > Trochodendraceae > Tetracentron > Tetracentron sinense. The sequence goes on along the minus strand of CM026553.1, from coordinate 41,721,244 downwards.
ATGGAGAGTCTACAATACTTCTCTTTTTTATGTGTTTTCCTTATATCTTATATACATAAATATTGGTGTTCTGGTAGTATGTAAGGACCCACATTTCTATGTTATGTTTTAAACCACAGTTTGATGCTATGTTTTTCGTTTAAGTATTTTGCTTACTCCAGGACTAAATAGAAAAGTTCCTAAGAAGGGGAGGACTAAAACAAAATTTAAAAACTCTTTAAGGACTAAAATAAAAATAAAGAAACTCATATAAGAAATGTTTTCTAAGGAACATGTGTCTTTCCCATTAGACACATGTCACTCTATAAACAATTCATTAAACACATGTCATTCTCTAGATATCTCACAAGACACCTCATAGGACACATGTCTCTCTTTGTAAAATTCACAGAACACATGACTAGCTCATGTATTATGTGATTTTTTTAGGAAACATCTGTAAGAACACATGACTAGCTCATGTATTATGTGATTTTTTTAGGAAACATTTGTAAGAACACATCTTTATATAGAGGCATGGATCCATCTATAAATAGAGAAAGGTGAGGGATTTTTAGAGTGATTATCTCATATTGACTTGGCAAACAAAATGAAAGAAGAAAGGGAAGTAAGAAAAGAAAGGAAAGGAAAGGAAAAGGAAGAAAGAAAGGGAAGGAAGAAAAGAAAGGAATAGCTGAGATTTAATATTCATTATAGTTTTTTTAAATTCTAAGTTTTTATTGTTATATCTTAACAGGGTTTGGTTATAACAAATTTGTCATATGATTCCGTTAAATTTTAAGATACGTAAGGATTTTGGGAAAATGTCAGATTTTAGTAACTTACTACAATGTGTCTAATTTTCTGACTAGGCATACAGGATTCATATATTTCAAATTAAATGATGACTTTATGTAAAAATAGATGAAATTTGATATATATGAAATTTCTCCTTGATTTATTTCAGATTCATAAATAAATACCTTTGGGTGATATAATTAGGAGATTTGACTCTAATATGTATCCATAATATGATTTCAATTTTACATGTCACTAATGATCCACGGATTTGGTAGCCAACCAGTTGATATCTGAAAGAATACCACATTGATGATCCGTGGATTTGGTACTTAGTTTACGATTGTATAAACTAGCTGGTGTAACCCTTGTGGATGATCCATTCCCACATTATATTCCAAGAGAGCCTAAGGATCTCACCCTACTACGGGACGTCCGGCAGACCTCGGCGTACTAAGGTGGTCCCAGCCCCCAGGTAGCCAGCATTGGAACAATTGGATGCAGCCGACATACCAATTCAATTCATCCCATTTCGAGAGAGCTTTTAAGATGATCATTCTGTCGTGATCTCTTATAGGTGACTATACTAAAAAGACCGACGTGTCAGTATAGAATAACACTCTACCATTAAGTGATGATACACACACACACACACACACACACATATATATAGTAATCTGGACAGTTATATGATATGCCCAGTTATTTTTTGAGGTATATTGTTCTGAGTCTTTTTTTCTTTTCGGGTTTCAGCATTGTTGAAAGGATAATTCAGTAGGAGGTTTCATCTTAAGAAATATTTAGAATTTTTTTATCAGAATAATTTATGATTACAAATTTAGTTAATCTAGATTTGGAAAAATCGTTGTTGTAGGTTTGAGTTATTAATTGGAAATGAACATATGATATTTAGTCTAACATTATATTTTAAATCGTATATATGTTCAGCTGCATTCTTTAAGTACATTAAATCCTACCCACATATGAAGTACTTATTGAGCTTCCTAGTTCACCCAAACTTGTATTAATCCCGCAAAGTAAGAGCCGATGAAGGGAGATAGAAGTTGTTGTTTCTTTTTGGGTGTGGTATTTGTAGATTTATAGAGTGAAAAAGAAGATTTCATCATAGGTATATTTTGGGCTTGAGAAGGTCATGGTCGTATTACAAACTTTAGTAGACAGAGATGGAAATTTTGATGTAAATGTAGTGGATTGTACCTTTGTAGTTATATTCTATAGATAGTCACTCTGATGAATCATATTATATATTTGAGATTTGGAAATTCAAATCTTTATTATGTGTTTGAAGAATGATTAAATTTATGATCTAGTGTGACTGAATGAGCTCACACCCTGAGATTCAGGAGTTTGAGTTTCAGGGCATGATAAATTGATATCAGAGCAACTAGGTTTTAGGTTCCTAGGGCAGTACAAATCTAAGTAATTGGTACAATGCTAGGTAATGAGTGCAGAACTAAGAATTGTAATGTCTTTTATAGGATTACGATGCAAATGTACTGAAGAGAAAAAGATGGTACATCGAGTTCAAAGGTAAATCAGAGTATGGACCGGATAGAGTCAGTCCTTGCGAGCATGTCAGCGGTGTAATGATCCACATTCCAATACTACGTTTTACTTTTAAGATATGAATAGGATAAACTATCATATTATATGCTTAGGGACCAAATAGGTTTAATGGTGTTTTGAAACACCCAAAATGAAGTTAGCTTTGATTTTTAAGTGTCACGACCGTCACTTTACAGTTTCAGGCAAGACTCAACAAAAAGTACCACATAGTGTCGGGGAGTATTAAACCGATACTCCTGATACTCACCAATACTATGTGATACCCATGAAAAAACTTAGTTATGCATACCAGGGTACTGGTCTTGTCCTAAACTAGTCCGTATCGAACCAGTATATCCTGAAATTTTAAACCACATTATACACTATAGGAGTAGGTTCCCCAACATCATAATGAACAAGTTAGAATGGAACTTCTATTCAAACTTGAGGAAAAAGTCACTCTACAATGCTTGAACAACTCAAATACTTCACATTATAAGCGATGATCTGACACAAATTCAAATAAGTTAGGAAAAACTAACTTTAAAGACTGAAAGGATAAATGGCCTAGACGATTGTGCCAATCTGATTTTGGCATCTTTATTACTCCTAATAAAACTACTACCACACTGTAATGCCACAATGGGTCTCAAGCCAAGAAGCTCCAATTAACCAACCAGTTAACTGGCAATATAAAAAAAAAAAGATTCAAACGAACTGACCTGAAAGATAGCATGTTACGGACTTCTGGAGCACTTGGCATAATCATAAATAAGGAGTTTGTAAAGAAAGTGATGCGACGACGAGCTTCCAAATTCATAGGCACATTTATTGCAGATTCCTTGACAGTCAAAAGCAAATGAAGCCTAAAGACCTACAGGTGAAAATAAGAAAAGACAAAGAACTAAATATGACCGTAAAGCATAAGTGACATTTTTACCAAAGAAAGCACAATTGACATACTGTGTCAAATGAAATGAATGAGGAGCAAAGTACCTTCTCCATCCAAGATTTATCATTCTTAAAGCCAAGGTTTAGCTTTTCAAACTTCTGTTTATTTTTGTCATTCTGAGTATCATCATGTCTATGCAGGATTCTGAAAAAGGATCATAGCGCCTGTGAGTCTGAAAGCTTCATTCTATTGTGTACAAATAAGTGTTCTTGGTAGCACCTTACCCATCTCCGTTAACCATAACATCCTGTGTAATAATCTCCAAAATATCCTGAATGATATTGACGGTTTGGGCCTTATATGTCTCAACATCTTCTAAATCAGTTTTCTGTAAACAAAAGATTTTAAGTAAGCAGAATGGATAACCATATATTAATGACCTGTCCCTAAGGTCACTGCTAAATGATGAGATGTGAATCAGAAATGTTACCAAAAGGGTTAGAAGTTTCCCCAATTTACTATTAAGCTGAGGCAGTTCGCTCATACGGAATTCAGTCATGAATTTATTCTGCTCTATCCTGTCATCTACTATTTGAAATATTTTCTTAACAACCCTGAAAAAAAGGAACAAAAGCCAAAACATCCAAAAAAAAATGATGGGGATTTTCCATTCACATGAAAATGAAACAAGACTGTTTCCTCATCAATAAAACATGGCGTAAAAAATTAGTTAAATCAAAGTTTATCTATACAAACAAGCTGGTAACTCAAAACTTTTTTCCCTTACAACTTATCCTCTACGTCATCCAAAAGATACGATAGTAAATCTCTGAATGTCTCGTAGCACTCAGTCACTGCTGAATGCATGTAAGTATCATTCTTAATCTTCTTAAATAAGTCAGCATCCCTCCCCTTAAAATCCTTTGCCATGTCCAGAGCTATTGGTATCTATTTGAAAGAAAAGAGCAAAGAAATGAGGGTTCAAAGACGGAGAAAATGTATTGGCCATCTAAGTATACATGAGAAACCACACAAGCATATACCTTACTGGCAAGCAGGAAAGGAGGCCACTGGACAACAGTCTCACTTGAAAAATATGGTACAAGCAGCAGACCCCTCTCCCTGGACAATAAGAAGTCAAACAAGAAAATTATGAACTTAAGTCTAACTCTTTAGATGCATACTTAATGTTTTGAGCAAGATGCAGTTTTGACCTATTGCTGATCAGGTCCTCTGCCCGCATACAATTGATGAATTCATTCCACATCTCAGAGAATTTTGCGATGTCCTTTCTTTGATATGGCTGAGTCTGCTATTGCAGAATGTACATTTTAGCACCCAAAAAAAAAAAAAAGCATTATCAAGAAAAATGCTCCACATCTAGTTTCTGTGTATATGCTGTCCAAAGAACAGATCTCCTGCATGTATGTATTGAAATTTTCTTGAAACACATAATGTGAGAGCAACAAATCAAGAAAGCTATATCCACCAAAAATAGTATTACCGAGTGTCTCCCTTTAGTTTCATCTTTTGATGATGGCACAAGATGTTTACTGAAAGCACTAGGCACAGATTCAAATCTGGACCTTAACATCCCAAGCGTCCGTATCTAAGGAAAGCCAAAAAGTAAAAGTCCGCAAGGAATAACATGGTACCCTTTCTTAATTTAATTTTTCTCTAAAAATAGCTTAACTGAATCGAATGAAAGAAAATAAGTTCATTTTCTTCATTGGAAAAACCATATTGTGATGGTTTCCACAGGATCATTAAATACCACTAGAATCAGTTGTGTAACTTGATTCCAGATGGTATGAGAACAAAATGGCCACTTACCTCACCCAGGTGGCTGAAAGCTCCATGAATACCACCTATTATGGTGGAGAAAATAGCATACCATATCTGTGTGTCCATAAAATAAACCTATATGCCAACATCATGTTAAGATATAAAATAGTCCGAAGGCAAGAGGAAAAAGGCATTGCTAACGATTCACCTTGGATCCGCTTACCAGAACAATTGGTGCCCATATGGAAATTACAACAGCAAGATTATGATTTACTGCATCATTTTCAATGTGTACTTAGTACAGGTGATCTCAAAAGAAAAGGCAAACAGAATATTTACAAAGTGTCTTACCATTAGAAAAGAGCTCATGCCACTCATAATAGCCAACTCTAAGCCCCATGATCAGCTTTGTTGGTCCAATTAAAGGCAAAATCTATTTGCAGGAGTGTCAAATTAGAGCAAGAAAGCATTTTAAGGCTTCAGCAGATCTCTTAGAAAGTAACTTTATAATGTCTACAATTGAAACAAAAAATGTAACAAATTCTTCATAAACATGTTGAGAAAAAAAGGGTGGACTTTGCCTTCCTTGATTCGTATTTGTGTTTCACCACTTCAGTGGCTGGTTATGTTTTGCAATGAGGAAATATCACCTTCTCATTTCATTTTCCTGATCATGTTTCCAAGAGGTAATTTCACCTTCTCATTTCATTTTCTTGTGCTCATACCCCATAATTCATATCTTCATATTGTTTACTGTTCTAATAGAATGGATTAATGGAATGGCAGAACATGATTCGTGCTACTACCACAAATATTTGGGATAAGGCATTGATGATGATGATGGCGAAGATAATATTGTTACTGTTCGCAAGTAAACACTAATTATTATAATTGGCCAACTGTAAGAAGAAACTGTACTTTTCCTGCCATCTCGATCCTTCTCTTGGACACATACTTCATCTTTTCACTTTTCAGGAAATCAAAACTAGTATACCATTGCCTTGCATATGAGTTACCCGGCGGAATCTTGCTATGATTTTAGATTTGGCGGTGTAATGTGGCCCCTAAAGTCAGAAGTGGGTGAATGATTGAGAGTTGGATGCCTATGTGAGTCTCCTGTCCTGACTCAATTGTATCCAGACCAACATTCTAGCTAGAGTCAGACTATGGTATTGGGATAACAAAGGTAGCTTCACAGTAAATTCTTTCCTTCAATCCTTCCTCAAAAGCTCCTCATTTACTTTTCCTCATCATCTACTGTGGAACCCCGTTCCATTTAAAATATCGATCCTCCGATGGACAACGACCAGGGATGAGATTCTCACAATTGAAAATTCGAAAAATAAAGCGTTGAGGATGTCAATATGGTTCTTTTTGTGTCAGTAGGAGGAAGAAATGGTGGACCATCTGTTACTTCATTATATCTATGTGAGGTGCATTTGGAGCCAGATTTTGGCCCTCTTTGATGCTCAGTGGGCTTTCACTGTGAACTTTATGGATTACTTGTTCAGCTGGTACATGGAAGATGATGCATAATGCATTTTGTTGGATATTTGGAAGGAATAAAAAGGTGTTTGAGAACATAACATAGTTGCAGGGAAGCTATGTACAGGGTGAGAAGCTCGCTTTACAGGAAGCTCATTTTCCAGACTCGCTTCCCAGGACAGACTCGCTTCCTAGGAAGCTTGTTTCTATCACATCTCATTTAGTAGTCAAAATGAGCTATATGTGTGAAGTGATAGGGTAGATAAGAGTTTATAGCCTAGGGTGTAAACTCTAAGCAAATATCATCGGTTTGGAACCTAAGCCACCTACTTTTCCACAAAAATCTCATGTAAGATAAAATCAAAGGTGTAGTTAGTAGTTACCCATAATAGCATAATGGGAAAGAGGACCATATATCTCATTTCTCGCTTCTCATTTCCTAAGGTTTTTTTTTAGCCTCGTTTCCCACATCTCGCTTTCGCTTTGCTTCTCGTTTTCGCTTCTCGCTCTGGTAACTATGGAACATAGCCTCACAGAAAGAGAAACTGTGGCAGCCATTATAATGCGAGGACCGATTTGTGTTGATCATATTAACTAGATTACAATTGAAACTGATTGTGACAACCTACTTAATTTATTATGGGCTATTGTGAGAATGTTTATTAGGCATACAAGGAAATAACTCAGCATGATTTTATAAACCTTTGAAAGCCGGAAAGATTTTCGAGAACGTATAGTTAGTGTCCAGGGGTACTGTGGTAATTGTATATGCAATGGATAGTGACCCTATCTGAAATAGGTCAAAGTAAATTTAGAGTCTGTTCTAGTATCCATGTAGCACCCGGAACCAATATCCAAAAAGTATTGTTTCAATATCAATAAACTAAACATATACAGCGTTTGGGATCTCCTAGCTCACTCCAATAAGATGAATACTATAGAAATTATATCATATGAAGGTAACTTGGTAAGGTATAGATTGCAAATATAATTGCATTATCATATTATTCAAAAAGAGGTTACAGCATGTACATTCAAAATCATAATGTACATAATCCGATACGTTGTCATACTTATTAGAAACCCTAAGGCTACCAAATTCATATACTAAATATTTAAGGGGAACAAAATCACCTCAACATAGTAGCTGAACGCCAACTTGCTGATTAGCAGCAGGATCCAAAACAGAGTATATCTGAGCATATGAAATTTAATCCTATTAGTTCAAGGAAAGGCACGTGTCTCCTACAAGTTAGAGGAAAGGCACCTATAATGGAAAAACCCAGAACATATTGAATTATTGATTATTCTTACTTCAGAAGTGAGAACAGGTCCTCATGCATTCCTCTTCCCACATATAATTTTGGCTGCAATACATTAAAATATAGGTTAGAAACACCCCACTCAAATGAAAAACTTCAAAATAATATAAAAGGAACAATGAATTCATCTTAAAGAAACCAATGCAAGAAACACATGCCTGGGCCCACCATAAATAAAGTATAGTAGTGCACAACTTTGAGTGTTCCATAGATCTCCGTAAAGGTGGAAGCATGAATAGTAATGCAGCCAATATATTGGGTATCATATAAATCGCAATAGCATAGTTATAAAACGACTGGTTTCGCCAATCCCCAGCCCAATCCGTGGAAAATTTGACAAGTCCAGTAGTATTCTGCACAGAGTTGGAATAACCGATAGGCAGAACTACAGCCCATGCAGCTGCAACTGCAAATTTCAGGAGGTATCGGAGAATTTGGGTATATTTCAAGCTTCCCCAAGCTTTCCAACTAAGAATTATATCCAAAGTAGCTGTACAATCAAAAGTACAAAAGATAAGAAAATACCAGAGAATCCACACAATCTAAAGTATGCCACCAAAGTAGTATACGAACTCTGATGTCTGTTTCAGGACTATTGACTGCTACAGTGAACATATAAACAGATATATGATCCCCAAAACAACGTGATCAGAGCGCATGACTATATTTTCATATCCAGTAGATGTCGACGTGAATTGCCATCATTACAGAAATATCAACATGACAGCATAAATTTCAAAGATTCCAAAGAAATTCAAATGTACCTTGCAATAAATTGAGTAATGCAGAGGTTATGAAAATACTCAAAACGCTTTTAAATACATCCTCATCAAAGAAAGCTGCAGGAGATCCAGAGGGACTCCATGCAACAATTACCATAGCCTGAAAATCAACGAAAATACAGCTATTGAACTATTTATGAAGGAGAATATCGACACAAACTTCACCATAGTCCAAACTTGATTTTACCTGGAAAGCCAATATTAACAATATCCACATTCGGTCAAAACTTCTAAAAAGGTGCCAAAATGTACGGACTTCAACAAAATTTGTCTTGGGCTTCCTCTTTGCAGCAGTAACTTGGTTAGGTTGCTGCAGAATAGTACTTATATTGACTTCAAAATTTATCATTTAGGAGCATCATATAAGAAAATAATCCCATGTTACGGATACAAAGATCACAATGCATATAACAAGAAAGAAATGAAGCCAAAAAAAATCTAGAAGCCATAGGATCTTAGGGTCAATATCATAAGGAACGTTCTAATGACAGCTAAGCAGGTGTATTGTATCCACATAAATAAAGTAACAAATGTAAATGGGAAACGGAAACATGAGGCAATCCTCCTTTCAGGAGAGATCCCAAAAAATCTTTGACCAGTAACTGGCCCCCAGAGGAAGACCCAATTAAGACATGGAAATTGGCTCACCTTGCCTTCTAGACATGAAGCCAACTCTCCAATGTTCTCTACTTCTTTCCCAGCAGATATCTCATTCTAGTTCAGATTAATTCTTAGACCCAATACTGCTTCAAAAAGTTCCAGGATGAATCTTAAATACCTCAATTGCATATATGATGCAAGACACATAACCACTGTATAATCAAACAGAATATGGGACATAATTGGACCTATCTCTCCTACTGAAAAAAAATCCAACTCGAGCATTTTAGGACAGTTTGAAAAATATATTTTCCTCAGAATTGTGATATTTTCCCTGTATTTTTTGGGACTTGGAGATGCCTCGTTCATGAATTTCTTTCAATCCGGAAAAATCTGTTTTGAAAAAAACTGTTTGGTTTGAATGATTGGGAGTTTATTAGAGGATTAATCAGGTATTGTTTGACCTGTATTAAGATAATTGATTGTTTGGAAGTGGTTTTACAAAGATCGGAGAAGAATTCAAGTCTTGGAAACATTTTCTTCCCTCTATTCTTACTCTTTTGGGGGGTTTCTCTATGAAAAAATCTGGATTTTTTTGTTGTCTTGGTTCCTATGATGCTAGGATTTTTCATGATGTTTTAAGCGCTAACAGGTTGCTGTTTTTTCTATTTTAGGGTAGTGAAACCACCTAATTTGGTGTGTTTGAGGGTGGTGAAACCCTATTTCAGCTATTGGTTCTTGTTTCTTTGGTTTGATTTGTGTAAATCAACCGTGTGAGTAGTATGACGGATGAGTCAAAGGTTAGTCAGTCTTTAGTACTCCTATGCATGGAGGAGTAGATATAGGGATACGTCCAAGTGATGTGCCAAATCTCTAAATTACTACTGTAAAATTCGATGGGACTAATTTTCTGACATGTTCATAGTCTGCTAAATTATTTGTTAAGGGCAAAGGTAAGATGACCAGTACTACTCCCACTCCCAAGCCCTTAGATTTAGCCTATGTGTAACAACCCGGAATTTTAATATAATAAAATTATGTGTTTATGGGTCCTTAATGGAGGTTAATTAGTTAATTAGTTGTTAAATTAATAAAAAGTGGATTTTGCTCGGGGATTGAAGTACACCGAAGAAATCTCAGTATCTTTTGGCGAAAATCGCACACAGTGTGCCGGTCGACTGCCGGGACACACCCCTACCGTATCGGCTCCGTCGGGTACCATTTCGCGGGACCGCGGGCCATTATGTGTGATAAAATTGAGAAAAATGGGAAAATTCCATATTTCCAGAAATTAAGTGGGACCCAATATCTGTTAGAGATCCTAATAGAAATCCGTGCGATTGGCACTAATGCGTGCCAGTCGGTCGAGAGGATGATCGTCTGTTGTTTCAGCAATTAATTATCTCATATGAAGAAGCGACAGCGTGTTTTGCGTCCGAAATCAGAAAATTAGTGGGTTTTGCAATTTTCTTCTGGACTAAAGTGCAGCTGTCAAAACTCAGTATTTTTCCCCGAAATTTTTACAGTAGGTGTCGGACTGCACCAAGTTCGGTCACCTGAAGTTTCGTTACTGTCGGGTGTCATATAGCAAGGTTTCGGAGGGCATATACATGAAAAGTGGAAAAATCCAGTCAAACCGGTCAAAGTGGTTGACTTGGTCAACCTCACTTTTTCCACACCAATTGGGTCATGTGCTTTTGCACATGATCTAGCCCCAATTAAGGCATATATAAATGGGGGCCAGCCCCTCATTTGCTGACGGTTTCAATTGCAAATAGTGCTCTGCCATATTTTTTTTAGAGAGAGAAAGTGAGGAGAGAGAAAGGGAAAGGGAGGTCCCCTTAGGGTTTTTCGACGTCCCTGACGCATTGGCGGCGTCTGATTTCTTCTCCGACGCCTCAATTTGCGTGTATAGAGAGAGAGAAAAAGGTAGAGAGAGAAAGTGAAAGTTAGAGAGAGAGGAGCTTTATCTTGGGGTTGATCGCCTTCCCGGATGTGTTGGCGGTGCCCGTTTTTGCACTAGCGGCCTCGAAACGCGTGAAGCAGTTAAAACCCCTCTCTTTTCTTCTCTTTTTCCGCTTATGTTGCTATATTATTTCATGTGAAATATATGCATGTCTTTTGACATGAATGAAAAAGGGTCGGAGACCCCTATGTGATGTTGTGATTTTATGTGGTCCCTCAGGGAGCCCAGATCGGGTCCCGGGTAAATTGTATCGCCACTTTAGGATGACGAAAAGTTGTTTTGCATGTCTTGTAAGGCTATGGAGACATTCATTAGCTTGAAAACGTTCCCTAACGGGACGTTGTGTTACCGGAGTTAGTTCACGGGCGCGAGGCCCAAGTATTTCAGTTAATCAAGCGAGGCTTGGATTAACTGGGGTTAACCTGTGGTTAGAAAATCTAACCAGGATTAAGTATAGTCCGTGGTTCCTCTTTTACTAGGTCAGGAGAGACGGTGTCCAGTAAGGCCCGAGGATTCCTCCGTGACTGATAGTCGGGAGATGTCGGTCTGTTTGTCTAGGTCGTCCGTGATGCCTCTTGGACTAGGTCAGGAGTGGTGGTGTCCTACATGGCCCATGGTTCCTCCGTGACTGATAGTCAGGAGATATCGGAGTCCTAGGGAGTTTAAAATGGCTAAACATCAGATAGTGTATAGTCCGGGGTTCCTCTCTGGGTGGGTCAGAAGATGTCGGCACCGTGTCTATCGGGGTCCCTTCTTGGTGGAATGTCAGGAGATGACGGCATTGGTAAAGATGTCGGGGTTCCTTCGTAGACTAGCCAGAAGATGACGATAGGCAGGTTGGTCGGGGTTCCTTCATGACTGATACCCAGGGCGATGACGACGAATACAAGGTAGATGTTGCCAGTCAGTTGAATGGAAAAGTATTGTCCTTATTGGGTGAATGCCCATGTTGTGTGTGTAAGCTTCGGATACAAAGTGGTCTGAGTTGGTATACTCAGGGTTGGTGTATTTGTTTGAGTTGGTGGACTCAGGGTTCGATATGGGATCGTCAGATTTCAGGTGAGTTGGGTTGGTATACCCAAGGTTTGGTTGTGTTCGAGTGAAAGCCAGAACAGCGTGTGTGAGCCAAAATGACTCAATGTATTATGGTTAGAATTTAGAGACTTTAAGCTGAATATTTGTGGGCTGTGGCCAATTAATAGAGTCTCAGGACTCGAAATGAAACATGATTGATGATCGAAACGATAACTTGGTAATATAATACATTCATAACTGAACCTCATAATTGGAAAGTAATGTGAGGTCGGGAACCTCGGTTAGGGTCACGTAACCCTAAGTGACCTTGGGTCACAGTTTATTATATACTGTTCTATTTTACTGTAACATGCAAATTGAACTGTTTATTATATCATTATTGATGCGTGTTATTATGCGGAAAATAGTTTAGAAGGATTGTGGTTTTATTGGGCTTCATAGCTCACTGACTTTTTATGTCAGAAGATCTTAGAGCTGCTGACCAGTAAGTGAAAAGTCCATCTGGACATTTTGGAAGCTTGTACAAGTTGTACCTGGCGTGATAGTGGCGCCTACTTTTGTAAAACAAACTTGATGTAAATAATACAGGTATATGGTTTGTATGATGACTATTGTGATGACGGGTGTTATTTGCTTTTTGGAAACATCTGATAAATGTTTAAATTTCTCGCATTTTCGCGGGTAAAGTCTTCCGCTTGCATGATTTGATGAACGGACGCGCGTCTTGGAACTTGATTCCCTAGGCGCGGGTTCGGGGCGTCACACTATACCAAATGCGATGCTGAGAATGATATTGTTATGTTATGGCTCCTTCATTCCATGCAACCCGCCATTAGTAATCGTACATGTTTCTTTCCACTGCGCAAGAGATCTGGGATGCAGTGACACATACTTATGTTGAAGTGAGAAATATTGCTCATGTATTTGAGTTATGACAGAGCATCTGCCAATTGAAGCAAGGAGATAACTCTACTATTGTATATTACTCCCCTTTTCGTCTTTTCTGGGAAGAGTTGGATCATTACCAAACCTTTCAAGCTAAGTGCACTGAAGATGTTGCTGCTTACAAGAAACTATTAGAACAAAATTAATCATGTGTTTGAACTTCTTCCTTGCCTGAATGTCGATTATGAAGAGATGCGGGTTCAGATCCATGGTAAGGAACCCTCCCATTCCCTGATGGAAGTCTACTCATATCTTCATCATGAGGAGCATCGCCAGAGTGCTTTGCTCGAACCCCCCTTCCATTGATAGATCTGCCTTAGACTCTTCATCACAGAGAGGTAGGAGTGGGGGTCGTGGCAGAGGAAGGGATCGGTTTGGATCCTCCAATTCTTCTAGTTTGATCGATATGAACTTAAGTATGACCATTATTTTATTTTTTTTGATAGATAACGAAAACTTATATTAGAGAATAAACAAACATACAAGCGACGCAAGAAACATCGCCCAGAGGAGACCCAAAAAGGAGAAAAACTCAAGCCAAAAAACTTGACCAATTATACAGAAAGTCAGTCCACTGAACCTTCTTAAAAGCAACTAAGACAGAAGACCAAGAATATAACAACCACCCAATCTTAAGAATGACTTTGGGCATCGACTCTTCCTTCTCTTCAAAAATTCTGCTATTCCGTTCCCTCCATAAACCCCAACAAATCGCCGCCGGAAGCATCTTCCAAATTGCATTCCCTTTCCTGCTAAACACCCCTTTCGGCCACCCCAACACCACTTCCCCCAAATCCCCTTGTGAGACCCAGCTCAATCCAAATAGACCCACATAATGGTTCCAAATTACTTGCGCTTGCGGGCAATGAAGGAAAAGATGATGCACAGTCTCCTCAGCCTGCCTGCATAGTATACATCTATTGGGAATAGCTATTCCCCTATGCACTAAATGGTCGATCGTAAAAACTTTGTTTAAAGAAGCCGCCCAAAGAAAAGCTTGCACCTTCGAGGGAATCTTGAGTTTCCAGATCTTCTTAAAGGCATTGTTTTTCCTCCCCTCCTCCCCCCAATCTTTCTTCCAAAGCACCGAATAACAATGGGCTGTTGAAAACTCCTCCTCATCACCCCCTTCCCATCTTCTTTTATCTTCTGCGTCTGGATGAATCACACGCCGTGAGAATCCGTTGAAGTTCCAGCCACTCTCCAAATTCTCTTTCCCCAAAGTTGTCCCTACTAAACCGAGAACCCCATCTAACCTCACCATCATGTATCACATAGCAGTCCTGCACCACCACATCTCGCCTCAACACCAATCTATAGAGTGGGAAATCTCTTGCACAACAACCCGTCCCCCAACCAGTCATCTTCCCAGAATCGCACCCTACTCCCATTCCCAATCCTAAATTTCAAAAACTCTTGAATCAAAGCCAAAGACGTCATTACCCCTTTCCAAACACCCACCCCATAAAACCTCCTTACCGGTTTCGGATCCCAATCGCCCCTACAGACCCCGAATTTGTCCTTAATAACCCTCCTCCACAACGCTGTCTTCTCCATGTTGAATCGCCAAATCCATTTTCCCAATAAAGCGTTGTTCATGCATTTGATTCTTCTAAAACCCAAACCTCCGAACTCTAGTGGTCTCGTAACCCAATCCCACTTTACAAGGTGCAACTTCTTGGAGTCCCCCCGGCCCCCCCCCACAAAAAATCCCGTTGAAGCTTCTCCAACCTTAAGATCACCGCCCGAGGTAACTTGAACAACGACATGTAAAAGATGGGCAGACTTGACAACACACTTTTGATCAACGTTATCCGCCCACCTAAAGACAGAAATCTTTTCTTCCAACCCGCTAATCTCCCCTCAACCCTTTCCACCACCGGATCCCAAATAGCCGTCGACCGCGGGTTCGCTCCTACCGGCAATCCAAGATACCTGATGGGCAATGACGCCAAACTGCATCCCAAGCTTCGAGCGCTTCTTTCTAAAAAACCCTCCTCCACCTCCCCCACCCCAATCAACTTACTTTTGGCCATATTAATCTTCAAACCGGATAATGCCTCAAAGCATCTCAAGATACCTCTCATATTGGCCACCTGATCTCCATCCGCCTCCAAAAATAAGATAGTATCATCTGCATACTGAAGATGAGAAATAAAAGGCCCTTCCGAACCCGCCTGAAACCCCTTAATCATCTCCAACCCTTCTGCCTTTGACAAGAGTTTACTAAACGCTTCTGCAACCATAATGAAGAGAAAAGGGGATAAGGGGCAACCCTGTCTCAGACCTCTAGAACTAGGAAAAAATCCATGTGAACACCCGTTCACTAGAATAGAGAAGTGCGCCGACGAAACACACCCCTTCATCCACCTAATCCATCTCTCCCCGAACCCCATGCAGTTGAGCATATCTTCCAAAAAACCCCAGTCCACATGATCATAGGCTTTTTCCATGTCTACTTGGCAGACAAAACCCCCTGACCCTTCTCGAATCCGTGAATCAATACACTCACTAGCAATCAGAACACCATCAACCAGCTGCCTCCCCTTCACAAAAGCACCTTGATAAGCCCCCACCACCTTTCCCACCACCCTCTTCAATCTATCCGCAAGAACCTTAGCCACAATTTTATACAAACTAGTCACCAGACTAATTGGCCTGAAATCTTTTAGCTCCTCTGCACCATTAGCCTTCGGGATTAGAGAGATAAACGTCGCTCCTGCCTCCTTATTCCATCTTCCCCTCTCATAGAACTCTTGAAACACCTTCATCAAATCTCCTTTCACCACATCCCAACACCCACTGTAAAAACTCATAGTAAAGCCATCTGGCCCTGGCGCTTTATCCCTCCCCATATGGAGAATCACCCTGTGCACCTCCTCTTCCTCAAATTGTCTCTCCAACTCACCCAACTCCTCCCACGAAATGGGATCTACTCGAAGACCCTGCATTCGAGGCCTCCCCCTTCTATCACCCAAAAACCGGTTCTGAAAATATCTTGTCACCTCACTTCCAATCTCCTTATCCCCCACTATAGCCTCATTCCCCACCTTCAACCGAATCATGGTATTCACTTGTTTTCTAGCTTTGGCACATGCGTGAAAAAATTTTGTATTTCTATCTCCCGCCTTTAGCCACTGAACTCTAGCCTTTTGTTTCCAAGATATCTCTTCTAGTCGTCTCAAAGACAGAAGGTGCCCTGATAACTCCAGCCGTTCCACCTCTTCCTCTCTTCCCAAACCTTCACTTTCCTCCTTTTGTTCCAACACTTTAAGCCTCAACTCGATCTCCCTCACCCTTTTATCCACCCTACCAAAGCAGTTGAAATTCCACTCTTTGATTTTACCTTTTAGCATCTGTAGTTTCCTCATGAACACATAACCCGCATGTCCGTCAAAATACATATCATCCCACCATTCCTTCACCAACTCCTTGAAACCCTCCGCCTTCAGCCACATGTTTTCAAATTTAAAAGGTTTATTCTTTCCCGTATCCATGCTCTCCCTCAATAAAATCGGCCTATGATCAGAGCCACCATACGTCAAAGCTTCTTGAAAAACATTTGGAAACCTGTCTGCCCAATCCACCGAATAGAGAGCTCTGTCTAATCTACACATAATCGGGATCCTCCTTTTATCATTCCAAGTGTACATGGCTCCTTTTAATGGGGGATCAAATAGTTCATGCCTATTAATAAAAGCTGAAAATTCTCTCATGCTCCTGGTAATTCTCCTGGACGACCCTCCCTTCTTTTTCCCAGGTAATCGAATCACATTAAAGTCCCCCACCATACACCATGGGAGTTGCCATCTTGCCGAGATCTCCTCTAATTCAGCCCAAAAATTAGGTCTTAAAATTCTCAGATTCGGCCCATACACCGAAGTGAAAATCCACTCAGACTCATCCTCCACCCCCTTGAAACGAATGGAAATCGAAAACTCCCCTGAGACAACCTCAACCTTCTCATAAACCAAGCAATCCCACATCACCAATTGCCCACCTGAAGGCCCCACCGAAGCCACAAACACCCAATCCACTTGTCTATTATCCCACACCTCTGAAACAACCCCATCAGTCATCACCTCCAATTTAGTCTCCTGAAATGCAATCAAATCTGACTTAATTTTCCGCAGCAAACCCCTCACTTCCAACCTCCTCTCCCCCCTACCCAACCCTCTTACGTTCCACGACACTATCTTCATTAACAAAACACAGTCCCCGAGCCACCAACCTCCTCCTCTCTCCACCTTTAAACTTCCGCCCCCCTTTCCCCCTGCCCTCCCGGCCCTCTCTCCTCCCTATATTCAAGGTCTGTGAAAAAGTCTCTCGCCTGAGCCTCTCCTCCAGCAAACCGTAACCCCAAGATTTTACTCACCTCCACAAATTTAGCCACCTTTGCTAGAAGCTCTTTCCTCATCCCACTTCCTTCCTCGGCCTGTAATTCAGACGAACCAATAGCACCCTTCTCCGATTCTACGACGCTGGCCTCATCCACTTCCGGTTCATCGGTTTGCATCCTCCACAGACCTTCCTCATCACTAGAACCCTCTTGGGACTTCTCCGAATCAGAAAACTGATTGTCTCGATCATCCATGGAATCTCTTTCTTCCAGCAACGATGTTCGTTCATCTTTATACGTTGCCCTAACCACTGAGATCGACTGGGATAGTTCACTGCCTACTATGGGCGTTGCCAACTGCTCGCTGACCCCAACCTGCCCTGGCAAAACATCCCCCTGTGCCCACGATTGAGCTACGATGTCCATCTTGTCAGAGTCGGAGACTCGGTTCCTTGGCTTTGCCGGTGCCTCTGGACTTGATTCCAAAGAATCATTACTACTTCTCCGAAGCAGACGAAATCTCCCCTTGGAACTTATCGATTCGGTTGGAACCTTTGAACCGACGCTCCTGGGAGAGAGATTGGGTTGGACCACAATTGATTTTAATCGTGGCCCACAACGGTCACTATAAAACCCCACTCCACTTGAACCCCGGCCTTGAAACCTCTTTCTTCTGCGATAAACCTGCCTGTAGCAGGCGTTCGAGAGACCCATCCCGACCTTGTCGAACCCTGTTCTTCCTCTACTAGGTTTCATCCCACCCTCCTGAATTTCCGTCCGTGGAGAGCTGCTACTCCCAACAACCTGATCCCTACCTTTGGATGACAGCTCCGATCGCTCGCAGCATGTGTTCTTCAAAATCCTCTCAAGTTCATTCCCCTGACAGATATCCTCTGCCCCGCACCCATCGGCTTGGGCAACCTCCGCTGTGAACTGCAGGCTTCGACTGTCCTTGCCTACAGTCGGCTTCCCCGTCTCGAGCACCGTCTCCACGAAGCTCCCTGGCAATGGCGGAACTAGATCCTTTGCAGGTGCGAGAAAGGGTATTGCTAACCCTTTTCCCACTGGCCTACCCTGAGAAGAGCCGATGCGCGAACCTTTACCACCCATCATATTAACAAGGTGGTCAAGTCCGAATGGATCCGGGTCCCCGCAAACTTGGTTTGAGCCCATAGTCGCAGACTTCGGGCTTAAAACGTTCCTCTGGGCCCCCCTCGGGCCGAGGTCTAACTCCCTATTATTAGCAGGCTTTAGTGGAAGGCTATGGGCCCCTAACTCCGCACCTTCCGAAGCACAGGCCTCCAGATCCACCGAGACCCCTCTAGAGGCTACCGACTGATCGTGTACACGTGGATGGTGAATTGAACGCCTCGTGGGTATCGCCCTTAAAACCCCCTCTCCTTCTTCCAAGGCCGCTACAACAGTCCCAACGGCAGTCGAGTGTTGAAGCTGCTCACCACCTACAGGCCTCTCACCTCCTCTTTCCACCGTACCTCCCCTTCTTCTGACTCGCCTCATCTTGTGCCGCCACATCAGCCTTCCCTTGAACTAATTTTGAATTTTGAACTCTATTCTCGCTTGTGGGGGAGCCCGATCTAAAGTTGATTTAGCTGACTTGCAGGGATTTGGTAGGACAGGATTAGCAGATTTTGGCTTGCCGTGCACGCAACCCATCGGACCTGCACCACCGATGCTATGATCCCCGCATTTAGCATTCCCCTGCAACTCAGACGAAAGTTTGGGAATACATAGGCCCTCTTCGGGAAAGAAAGAAACAGTGGGCTTAAGAGCACGCGCCTTTGGGTCTGCCTCCGTCCGTACCCCACCACCTGGGACAGCAGTAATGCCTCCCGTCCTGTCCTCGCCGGAGCGCTGCCGACGCTCGAAAATTTCCGGCGAACCAGAGCTGCTACTACACACTTCCCCTTCCCAGATTAGCACCTCTATTGGGTAAGAAATGGAATGGAAATACAGGGGAATGAGTCGGGGGATCGATCTCACATCGCCACGAACACGAATCTTTGCCATCGTAAGATCTTTGAAGCCCTCTGTATCAGGATGGATTTCTATCAAGCCTCCACAAATCTGTCCAATCTGTGAGAACACAGATGGCACCCACAAATGAAACGGGATACCCTTCAAGGCAATCCAACGCATTCCAAACTGACCTGTGAATGATATGGTGTTTGACGCAGGCCACCACCTATGAAAGCCCACCACAGATCCTTTCCCCAAAGCAAAAGCCTTATTGTTACATATGCGAGAAAATGTGGACTGACGCTTTAGATGAAAAACGGCTCGAGATGAATCGCAAGGGAAGAGAGTTATTTCGATTTCCTCCGGAAGCAATTTCTCCAACAGTTCCACAACCTCCACCCAACTAGCCGTTGGACCCGAAGATCCAAAGGAGCACACAATGGCATCGGCCCACTGCCGAAAACCACCAGCATCCAGATCCACCACAATGCTGTTAATACCGTCCACCTTCTCTACATGACTTCGAAGTCCCTGTTGTGGGCTTGGTGCGTCCAGTTTATTACGAAAGGCTGATTTTGAAGAGCGACTCTTCAAACTAGGATTGAAGAAAAGTAAAGCGTCCACTAACGCCTTCCAACCCCTACTTCGGTCTCCACGAGGAATGAATATACGTCCTCCCTTACCAGCTCCCAGGTAGGCTTGAACCAACAAGTATTCACCCCTTCCATTAGCTCTCTTCTCTCCTAAGATCGTGATCCCATCTCCGTGAAATCTTCTAAATAGATAGCCTGTCGCCTTCAGACATCCCTTCACCATTCTGTCCATCCACGAAATCGCATCTGCTGGCAACCACAGGAAACTCAGTGCTCCTCTTCTGTTCTTCTCCGTGAGTTTAACCATCAAACCCTCCTTAGTGCCTACCTCCACCAACTCAAAGGACTTGGCCTCTACTACGAACCGGCGCACATGTCATACGAGCAATACTTGTTGAGATTTGCATGGTCATCCCCCTCCACGGGGATCTATTGGTAGCGGGCGACACGACAAGGACTAACGCTATAGTACAAGAGAGGGATCGAGTGCTAATTCAGTTGTTTCTATTGCACTAGTTCCCACTACATCTTCACCAGTGCATTCTTTCGATAGTCCTAGCCTCTCCAGAGACGAGATAGAGGTTTTTCATTGTTTGATGTCATAGCTGGATTCCTTACTCAAGTACTTCAGCTTCGGCTATGGCCTCCACGTCTTTAGTTCCTTACTCAAGTACTTCAACCTCGACTCTTAGTGCATCTATTTCCGACCCTAGTCAATCTTGAATTATTGATTCAGGTGCATCTCCTCTTTGTTCTTCTTACTTTATTAAGTCTAGTAGAGATAAAGTCAAAATCGTTGACGGTTCTTTCTCGTCCATTGAGGGCAAAGGAGGTGTTTCTATTACTCCACCTATGTCAATATTCTATGTTCGTCATATTCCTAACATCAACTTGAATCTTTTTTCTATTAGTAATATCACCAAAGTACTGAACTGTAGTGCCACATTTTTTCCTTCTTATTGTGTTTTCAGGACTTGGAAAAAAGGATGATTGGTATGGGCCATGAGTGGGGCCTATGTCTGCTAGAACCTTTGTCATGCATTGCTTCATTAGTCTAGCAGTTTCCCCATCGTGTACTAAGTATTAGTAGCCAGGAGGAATTGTTACAGTGGCACTGTAAGCACAAAAATTGTTGCGAAGCCTAACCGCTCATCCAATGGGTGGTGATCCTGTGTAGGTAGGTGCATTATGCACCCGCCTTGCGGGCGATGAGATTTCACTGCCCACAGGCACAAACGTCTTAGTCACCCCCCCTTTTTTTCCCTTCTTAGGCATTTATTTCCCCAGTTATCTGTTTCTAGTTCTCTTTCTTCTTTTCAATGTGAAACTTGTGAATTTGTGAAGCATTGCCAAACTTCTTATCTTTATAGTGGTAATAAATGTAGTTCACCATTTTCTATTATTCACTCTAATGTGTGGGGACCCTCCCCTGTTACTTCTCCATGGGGTTTTAAGTATTTTGTTACGTTTGTTGATGATTTATCTCATGTTACATGGGTTTATATGTTGAAATCTAAAAGTTAAGTCTACACTGTTTTTCAATCCTTTCACAAATTGATTGTTACTTGATTTAATGCTTCAATTAAAGTTCTTCGTTTTGATAAAGGAAGAGAAATATATGTCTATTAGCTTAACTACCTTTCCTGTTTCTCATGACATCATTCATCAAACTTCTTGTGCGGGTACCCCTCAGCAAAATGGTGTAGCTGACCGAAAAGAATGGCATATGTTAGAAATCACTCATTCTCATATGTTTGCTATGAATATGTCAAAAAATTTTGATTTGATGCTGTGTTGATTGTTGCGTTCTTAATTAATCGCATGTCTTCCAGAATTTTGGAGTCTTAATCTCTTGTTACCTTGTCTCCTTCTACTTCTATGTTTTTGTTACCTCCGCATGTTTTTGACTGTATTTATTGTGCATATTGCTCGTTCTGATCGCACAAAACTGGATCCTAAGGCTCTTTGTTACATCTTTCTTGCTTATTTTCTTCATCAAAAGGGAATAAATGTTATCATCCCCTGTGTCGTAAGTCATTTGTTTCTATGGACATTACCTTTCTTTGAGTTTACTCCTTACTTTTCTAACAAGGAGACTTCTCTTCAGGGGGAAAGTGCATGTGAAGAGACGTTTTCACTCCCTATTCCTGATCTTTCTCCTATGTTTGACAATTATCGGCATGGTAGTGATAACCAGGGGGTGTGAAATTCCTATTGAGAAGAAAAAAGAATTGCAAGTGTATGCAATAAGAAAGAAAGTCACTAATGAAGCCCCTAATGAGCCCCACCAAGAGACCTCTTCGTATCCAGGTAACATCGTTTTCTAATCCTGACATTGTTAATTCAGAGTTGCCTATCGCTTGTAGGAAAAGTAGGTCTTGTACTCAACACCCAAATTTTTATTTTGTTTGTTATCATGCCTTGTCTTCCTCGTACCGTTCTTTTGCCTTGGCTTTGTCTTTCGTGTCTGTCCCTCGCAGTGTAGCAAATGCACTTTCCCAATCAGAATGGAGAAAGGCAATAAAAGAAGAGATGTGTGCTCTTGAAAAGAATAGTACCCGAGATATGGTTAAAGGCTGGTTGAGAGTGTAGGTGAGTGTTTACAGTGAAACACCGCACAGATGGATTAGTTGAATGATACAAAGCTTGACTGATCACGAAGAGATATACTCAAACTTACGGCATAAGCAAATGTTTGCTCTTGTTGTAAAAATGAACTCAGTATGAGTTCTCCTGTGAAATGAGCCGAATAGTGTCAAAATTGACTCAATTCAGGCAACTTCCATTGAATTGAGACGATTATCATGGTGTCCGAAGCGAAATGCACTTGTATTTTAAAAATACTATTTTGGTGAACTTCAGTAAACTTTGACCGAAACAGAAAATAAAGTGTTGAAAAAATACAGAACTTTGGTAGAAGTTAACCGAAGTGTACAAAAAAAAATCTGAGAAAGGTCTGTTGTGTACCTGTAATGGAATTTAAGAGTTGAAGCATGCACTGATGCAGACTAGCTGGCTTAGTTTCAAATAGACACTCTACTTTAAGGTATTACACGCATGGTTTAAAATTTCGGTACGTATCAACTGATACAGGTCAATATGTATCCTGTTTGGAGCTACTCGATACACTAGTACGCTAGAAAAAAACACTTCCCCATATCGACATAGTCTCGACCCGTATAAGGCCGATACGCCCAATTTTATAGTTTATTTTTTTCCTCTCCTTCTATTTATATTAGGATCCACAGGACAAACCCGATACGCACTACTTATTTATATAAAATATTATTTAAATAGATAATTTTAAATTAAGTTTACTTTCATTTACTTAAGATATTTATTTATAAATAAATAAGGTTATACACTCATTTGAATTTAATAAAAATTATCCTGGATTCAAATTCCTGAAAAATAAAAGTTTGACTTTCAAGTTCAAGAATAAAATCCTCTTTAAACCTTGTAGAGATTAGGTCAAATTTTCAACTTTCAGACAGTAAGGTATTTCTCAAATATTAAAATTTCATATATTCTATTATATCAAAACATTATCAAAACCCAAAAGTTTGGCAAAAAAGTCTAATATTTCAGTCTCAAAAAATATTTTCATCTGCAAGGTCAAAAGTCAACTAACATTGTAACAATTCAGCATAAAAAGACTTACATTCAAGCTTATTATTTATGCTTGTAATTCAATGCATTTTTATTTAACATAATGAATGTAAGGTTTTAATATCTAGATTGTATTTCCTATACTTGGCTAAGTGACTATGGTTTGTATTTTCATACCTGAAAGTATGAACGTTTTTTTCAACTTATAAAATTCTTACTTTCATATGCATAGTTATAAACATAGTTTGATGTCTTCATTTAGTTTGTTTTAAGCTTATTTTAAAAGAAGTTTTATGCAAGGTATCCAAATTTTTCCTTACATATACAAGCGTTCATTAGCGTATCCGGATTTTTTTCACCGTATCCATCTGATACGATCCAATACGTCGATACGTATAATGTTTTGGACTTACCAATATGGCACCCGATACCAATATTTTGAACCATGATTGCACTATAGTTGGAGGTAACCTTATTAGATAGAGAAGTAAAAGCAACATGTGGTTGCAAGATCCAGTGCAAAAGCATGATTTAGAGCCATGGCACACAAGATATGTGAGTAGCTCTGGCTTCAGTTACTCATGATTAAGATTGGACTCTCTATTAGTGGTCCTATGAATTTATATTGTGATAATAAGGTAACAATTAGTATTGCTCACAATCCTATGCAGCACGGCAAAACGAAGCATGTAGCGTTAAGTTTTTATCATAACCCAGAAATTAAGGGCTGAGATAAGTTTGGATGGTTAAGATTCAGTGGGTATAAAACCTGATTTTGAAAAAACAACCGGGATTGATCACTTACCATGTTCTTACTTTTTTTTTTTTCTTTTCCGGAAGGTAATTTTTCTCTAAACCCTCACTTTTGCTTTGTCTTTAAGAAGTTTAATTAGTTTTTTTAATTACTTGTTAAATTGCTTTAATTGCTTGTCATAACCTACCCTATCGAACTTGATTCAAACTTAGCCTACCTGCATAGTCGAACCTCTGTCCGAACCTCGGTTCAAACCCTACCTGCATAGCCGAACCTCAGTCCAAACCCTAATTCAAACCCTACCAACCTAGCCAAACCTTTATCTGAACCTCAGTCCAAACCCTGGCTCAAACCCTACCAATCTAGCCGAACCTTTGTCCAAACCTCGGTTCAAACCCTTTCAAATCCCTAATCACACCCAGTTGCTCCCCGACAAGAGCTTAAAAGGCCCAAACACTCCTAAATATGAGCTTAAACTATTCAGAAATACCATAACATCTAAAAGACATATCCTACCATTTCAAACACCCACAATCTAGACAAACCATCAACTATCCTCTGGAACTACGTGTGACTTGATTACACTAACAGTGGATACGTAGGCAACCCTGATCGGGTTTAGCTCACCTAGGATAGAGCTCCTATCATGTCCCTACTTATTTCAACATGTACATTACTGTTCATATAACACCTTTCAAGCATATAGATAAAATTACAAGCTTGTCTTATGGTTTCCCCACTTTAATTCAAACTTAGGGAGTAGGTATCCATCTCTGGATGGGAGTTTAGGGGTGCCTAACACCTTCCCCTAACTCAAATGAATCCTTACCCTGAACTCTATTTCCAGACAAAAGCTTTATCCAACATTTTAAGGGACCCTAATTTCCCTCATAATCTAAATAGGTGGTGACTCTTCACATTTTGCATTTTTAGCGCTATTCCTCCTTGGGTTCGATCTTGATCAGGAGTGAGGTTAAAATCCTGGGTCTACACCATGAATATCAGATTCTCACTTGTAGGCATCTTCCCATCAATAAAATTTTTGTTGCTATTCTTCTCATATATTAATATTATCATTTTGGAAAAACAAGATTTTAAGTCAGGTAAATATTAATATGATGTTGAATAGCATGATATGTTGATGACATAAATAGATATAAGCATAGAAATAAAAATTGTCGAAACCGATACGAAACGGGAGATACGTATAGGTATCGGTAGACCCCTATACGCTATTTAAACCGATACAAAACGGGCGATGCGTACCATTTATTAGTTATTTATATTTTGATTCATTGTGTAATTGTGTTTGTTACTTTGTCTTTGAGGTGCTTCCCATGGCTTTATATTTGATATATTTAGTTCCTATAACTCATTTATTTATTTATTATAATTTTAATTTGATTTCTTTTTTAAAAGAATAAATTATATGTATCGTCTGAGACCGATACGTATAGGTTTCGGTTGGGACCGATACATCCCCCGAAACCGTATTTTTAATCCTTAAAATATAAGAGTAAGATTAGACTGTATTTTCGCAATTATGATCATAGTAACCATGTATTAAAACCTGCTTATAATCTGAATGCACAAAAAAGTCTGCTTTGCGGTCCATTGGCCACCCTAACTTAAAACATTTGTCTGACCTGCGAAAGGGACCAGAGTTTTGATAAATTAGTATCTCATAGAGCTGTAGCACGAAAAGGATAGCTAATTTTTCAAGAAAATTTACCAAAAATATTCATTTAGATCATCATAATTTCTCCATTTTGAATGACTGGCAGTGCCTCCTTGGTTTCTCCTGGCTTCCTTTTTCCTCCAAAAAAAAAAAAAGTTCAGATCTGAACTTATGAATCTGCAAGCAACGACTAAAGCAATGGAACAAGCAAAAACAAGGAAAGTTGAATAAAAAAATACTTTACCTTGTGTATGACCTCATAGATGGGTGTTACAACTTCTCGCAGAAATGACTCTTCACCCTGATGTGCTGCTATGAATGTTCCTCCACCAACTGAATGAACATTTCTATATAAAATTCCATGAAGCTCGTTTGCCATCTAATTAATTTGGAAAACAGGAAAATGATTATTTTCTATATGCAGATGTTATAAACAAGAAACAAAAGTCAGATATGAAACTCATTAGGTATCAATAGTTAGCATGACCACTTGTGAAGCTATGATATAATACCACACCTTTTAGTTTATATTGACCACTTGTAAATATATACTCAACTGCTCCTTTGTTTGAGGTAAATTTATTAGGGTCTTAATAAGTTGATAACATGAGATAATGTATCGACGCACCAAGAAGTCAATTAATAAAAGTTAGTCCAAAAACTTTTACTGGATCACTTAAAAACCTGAGATGTTGTGGCTAATTAGCAACCACACATGGCTGGCCTGATAATTTTCGAATTTCAGTCTGGTATATCTCCATCTGGAAGTAATGAAATGATAACCATGGTCTGGGTCTTGCTTGACATACTTTTTTTTTTGAATGGTGTCTTACTTGACATATTATTACCACTAGAATAAGAGTTAGACCTTCTTCTGAAGTTTCTTTATTAATCTTTGGCACGTATAGGAGTTAATGATTGACTTTGAAATTAGAGATCAGAACAGTGAACGAGCATTTGGTCATGATAGGAAATATAGTATTAAAACTCGGCAAGTCGACTTGAAACTCGGCCGAGTTGGGTTTCAAGTCAAGTTTGAGACAAAACTCGGTTTTGACACTAAAAACCAAGTAACTCGCACAAGTTTTTGCACTTTTTTTGTTAAAACAAAAAATCGAGTAAACTACCTACCCGATTGACTAAATTATGTTTTTTTCATTGTTTTAACATACCCCCATGGTTTAAAAACTCGCCAAAACCATTACGTAACACCCGTTACGTAACGGTTTCAGTGGCCTCCGATACCCGAAACCATGTCTTTACAGCTTTTTCCCGAAACCAAAACGTAATGGATGAAATTTTTTCTTTTTTATGTTTAAGAAATCATAAAAATTGTATAAAAACACTCGAGGTGAGGCTCATGGCTCTCCCTTTTTTTTTTCCTTTTTTTTTAATGATTTTTATGATGTTTTAACATAGAGAGACTCCTCCTTTACATTACACATTAATGATGTTTAAGAAATTGTATAAAATAAGATTATAAGAGTGTTGGTAGTATTAAGTTATTAACCTAATAATGATGTCTTTTTATTTTATATATATGTCATAATGACAATGTTAATTTTTTTTACATAATTACATCCACTTCACATTTAAATAAAATTACAGTCTTATTTGCCTTATTTTTGCAGATTCCAGTCTTATTAGAATACTTATTGAATATTTGACATAATGCCGAGAAAAGAAACAGACATTGGTTAGGAATTCGAGCAAAAAGTAGAGGATAATAGATATAAGATCAAGTGTAATTTTTGCGCTAAATTAATTACAGGAGAGATTACAAGATTCAATGAGCATTTAGCTCACAAAGCAGGTGATGTAACAGGGTGTGTTGTAGTTCCAAAAGAGGTCCGTACGATGATGAGAGATCATTTGAAAGGTGCTCAAAGAAGCTAAAGCTCAGAAAAGAAAAATTGCTGAGAAAATAGCTAACATTGAGAGAGTTTCAGATGATGAAGAAGAAGATATTAATTTAGTAGAATAGGAACTTGATGATGACATTATTTTAGAGACGGGTTTTTAAGGCCAATATGGATAGCTTTCAGTCAGATGAGATTGCCCAACGATTTACTACTTCTACTAGGAGACATTTTGAATCTAGAGAGTCATCATCACAACCACCAGCAAGTCGTACATCGTATTTGCCTAGGTCTATTAACTCACGTGTACCTGGTGAGAGTTCATGTGGGGTTAGAGGAAGGAGTGGCCGAGGTTTTATTGACCCTTTTTTTATGCGACCTGAGATTGTTACTCAGCCTAGTGTAAAGTCCTCTTTCGATAAAGAGATAAGGACAAAAGTGGGTGAGGCAATTGCTTAATTTTTCCATTGGAATGGCATTCCTCCTAATGCGGCGACCTCCCCTTACTTCCAGGCTATGATAGATTCTATAGCAATGGTAGGCCCAGGGGTTAAAGGACCTACTCCTTACAAGATTGGGGAAAAATATTTGGATGATGAAGTTCAAGACTTGAGGCTTTATATTCAGAAGTTCAGAGGTCTTGGGAGGAATATGGGTGCACTCTTATGTGTGATCGATGGAGTGGGCCTACTCGAAAATCAATTGTGAACTTTATGATTAACAATGGACAAGGTACTATATTCCAAAAGTTGGTAGATGTGTCCGGAAAAGTAAAAGACCATAAATTCTTCTTTATATTGATGGATCAAGTCGTTGAAGAAGTCGGTGAGAAATACATAATTCAAATAGTCACCGATAATGAAGTTACTTATAAGACAACTGGAAAGAAATTAATGAAGAAGCAAAAACATCTAACTGGTCTCTCTGCGCTGCACGTTGCCTAGACTTACTTCTGAAGGATATAGGTAAGCTTCTTTCAGTAGAGACAATAGTTAATAAAGCTAGAAAGATTAGTGGTTGTATCTACAACCACAATTGGATGGTGGCAGTTATGAAGGAGTTTACTAGTAGCAGAAACTTGCTACGACCAGTCATTACTAGATTTGCCACAAACTATATTGCATCGAAAGTATTGCGTGATATAAGGTACAATTACTACAGATGTTTACTTTTGAGAAATAGGTAGAGTCTAGGTACGCTCGAGAAGAGAGCTTGCCTAAGCAGATATCTCAAATCGTCTTATCCTAACAGAATACATTTTGGCAAAGGAAAAGAGATTGTAAAGATTGTACAACCCCTAGTAAAAGTGTTGAAATTAATGGATAGTGATACAAAGTCTACGATAGACTATATATATGATGCAATGGACATGGAAAAATTAGCAATCAAAGAGCTTAATAGAGCATCGTATAAACAATATTGGGCTTTGATTGATAAGCAATGGGATATGCAGCTTTACCAAGATATCCATGTTGCAGGTCCGTATAAATTATTATTTAATTTATTAACTGTCACTTTTATTATTTTATTATTCGGTAATTGATGTATGTGTTTTTCCTTTATACAGCATATTTCCTAGATCCCGTCTACTATTATTCAAACACTTTTTCCGACCATCTAGAAATGTTTAAGGAGCTGAAG
Source organism: Tetracentron sinense (assembly GCA_015143295.1). Taxonomy (NCBI): domain Eukaryota; kingdom Viridiplantae; phylum Streptophyta; class Magnoliopsida; order Trochodendrales; family Trochodendraceae; genus Tetracentron; species Tetracentron sinense. Next base: position 41,691,639 of record CM026553.1, on the reverse strand, counting down.
AATACAATCCAAAGACTTGAGCCTACTAATGAAGGGCAAGTAAAAGCCTTGAATCAGGTATAAATTATAAATTTATACATTTATTAATTAGTTAACTTAGTTGTATACTTAATTACTGATATACAGTATACTAATTGAAATTGAATTTCTTTTAGCTTAAGTTGTATAAGCAGTAACAAGGCTCTTTTGGAAGAGATACGACATGACTGGCAAGAAAGATGACTAAACCAGGTATAACCGTATAATTTGGATTATAACTTATTAGTTATAAAATTACGAATGAACTCAAGTTTATGATATTTTCATTTTTCAGGCGAATGGTAGGATACATATGGCGAGGATGCTCCAGATCGTAGAAGAGTTGCAATGAGGGTCCTAAGTCAAACTTGCTCCTCATCTGGGTGTGAAAGAAACTAGAGCACATTCTCATTGATTCACACGAAGCCACGGAATAGGCTCACTTCCAAGAAGTTGGACAAATTAGTATTTGTCTACTATAATATGAGATTACGTGCACGGCATCTAACGAGGCAAGAGCAAGACAATTTTTATGATCTAATCAATTTGGATTATATTTTTGTCAATGATGATCCCCTAGAGCCATGGTTGCGTGAAGTAAAAGAACCGGTTCTAACCGATACATCTTTCCTTGAAGGACATGTAGATGAAACTAATGAAAAGTTAAGGGCCGCAGCAGGTGCCACCAAAGGCACAGACATACAACTACCTACTGTTACCCCTACTTCAGAGACTACAAGTACAAGCAGAGCCAGAAAAAGAAGAGGCAAAAGCAAGACATCGACACAATTACCAACAACCATTGAGGAGATTAATGAAGGGTTGACCGGAGAAGAAGGGCATGAGCTCTCATCTACTAATAGTAACAGTAGTAGTGGACCTGATGTAGGTGCTACAGCAATTATTTATAATGTAGATGCTGGTCAGGGACAAGATGTCGATTAGACTGGAGCTGATATTCAAGAGTCCTAATGCAAGTAGGGGAGAGGTTCAGGAACCTGAGACTGAACAATATTTGACTTCTTCGGACTACATGAAAGGGTATAGTTTTTTTCCCCAGTATCAGTATAGAGCTTATGGTTATGGATACTCTCCCACATATCCCCAGCAGGGCCAGCAGTACTATGATCAATCATAGGATTTTTTCAGCGGATTCCCACACGACTATGCCCAAGCCTAGTAATATGAAATTCTCTACCACCAGCCTGACATTCAATCAAGTAGAAATGATGATGATGAAGATGATAAGCCAGCTCATAATTCTATGTGGCTTTAGCACTTAGCAGATGTATATGTATCTGGCTATTTGCCTATATAGATTCTGGAGTCTAAACTAAATTTTGTGTATGTTTCAACTTTCAAGTCTCAACCCTCGACCCATCTAATTTCATTATTTCTATATTTTGACCTTCATATTGGCTTTAGAAGTATCTTATTACTCATTTATTGCATTTTTTTTTAATTTTTTTGGGATTTTTTGGATTTTTTTTAAGTAAAAAAATAATAATAATAAGTATCGACCGAAACCATTATGTAACGGCGTTACATAACGGTTTCGGCCGTGTCCGTTAACGGTGTCCAAAATCCTTTTTTTGAACCTTGCATACCCCACTCATTCTTAAGTATAAATACAAAACAAAAGGGGGTGTTTAGTATTTATTGAATTATATATCTCATTTTAGCCAAGGTTTATCATTAATTTTGAATTTATGTCATATATATAGTACTAGAAAAATATTATATCTGTCCGAGTTTTAGGTGTCATTACTCAGACGAGTTTTACCCGAGTTTCCGAGTCGAGTCGAGTCGAGTTTTCGGGTTTTAAAACACTGATAGGTAATAATATAAGTGATGAAAAACTCTTAATTATACCAAGTATAATAGACCTCAACATACTTGAGAGGACAGACATGACAAAACGTGCATGTCTTCTTCCATGGCACATATTGTCATTACTGTGGAAACCAATCAAAGTCTAGAATATGGTATTGATATATGTAATATCGAGGGTATATTTGTAAAAGGGTTTATATGTAATGTTCTCTTCTTAACATAAGATGCTAGTAGGGATTTCTTTCCCTTACTAAGCAATTTACCCTAATATCTCTTTTTTCTCTCCTCTAAACTCTAAATCCTCCAAACTTTTTCTCCAACTTAGTATCAGAGCTTAATAGAAGGAAGGAAAAGATTATTTCAAGCCACAAAAACAACCAAAGAAATGACAACTGGGACGTTTTTAGTCATACGACTATCTCTAGCTGTATGGCCTAAGGTCTTATTTCCTTATTTTGGGTATCTCCGAAAGTAATTTCTTAGAGAATTTGATTTTAGACGATTTCTTAATCATATATCTTATGATTTGGTTCATTTTTGAAGAAGTTAAAATGATTTTAAGGAAAATATCATTTCAAGCCACAAAAACAACAAAAGAAGGAGGACAGCTGGGACGTTTTTAGTCATACGACTTATTTTGGGTCTCTCTGAAGGTAATTTCTTAGAGAGTTTCATTTTAGAATATTTTTGAATCATATATCTTGGGATTTGATTCATTTTTTAAGAAGTTACAATGATTTGAAGAAAAATACAGAAAAATTCCATCAAAATAATTGTTTCGGTCCAGATCTGTTTTCGCTCGAATAGGACAATTTTAATGGTGTTTGTTGATCATGGATGGACTGAATTTTTTGTAAGAAACGTTTCCACATTGAGTTTACTCCATTTGGTTGAGATGATTTTAATGAGCGTATTCTTACTGATTTTCACTGTTAAAGGGAGTTTTATGCTTTGTTTGCTTATTACAGTATCTTAGATGGTTGTTTTTGGTATTCTTAATACCTTTGGATAAGGTTTTGATGAAATTTAAATTAGGTGGAGGCGTGATTTAATTTTTCCCCCAAGTTTGATCTATGGATGTTAAGAATCTTACTCCGTCAGCTCTTTCCGACTCTGTTGTCCACTCTATCACCAATATTAAATTCAACGGTGATAATTTTTTTGCGTGGCAAAGCTTTGTTAAGCTTTATATTGGGGGTCGTTCTAAGATGGGGTTCTTGATGGTAAAACCCCTAACCGGAGACTGATATTTCCGAGATTGCTACATGGAATGCTGAGAATTGCATTATTTTGGGTTGGTTGTTTAATTCTATAGAGCCTCAGATTGCCGGGAATTAAATTTTCTATAAGGATTTTCATGAGCTTTGGGAGGCTCTTATTCAAACTTATGCATCAGTAGAGAATAATGCTCAGATTTATCAACTTACTCGTGAGATTGCTCATTTTCAGCAAGGGGATATGCCTATTTCTGATTATTTTGGTGCTCTTCAGCATCGTTGGGAAGAATTGAACCATTATGAGCCTCTTTCTGAATTGTCCGCTGCCTCTGCAAAGATTATAACGAAGCGAATTGAGTGACATCACATTTATGATTTCTTGGGTGACCTCTGGGCCAAATTTGAGCAGTTACGCACTCAGATCCTTGTCATGTCTCGTCTGCCTTCTCTTCGATCAATGTACTCCACTGTATTGTTATGTCTTCGAGCTCTCCTATGCTCCCTCCGGATCGTACTGCATTTGCTACTGATTTTCATCCTCCTTCATGACGTGGTAGGGGACTAATAGGAGTCGTCGAGGTCGTGGGGGACGTGGTCGTGACAGATTTATTACTCCTTGTGCTCACTGTGATATAGTGGAATCATGATCATTGTTATCGCCTGCATGGCTATCCTGAGGGTTACCAACCTCGTCTGGCGGCTCATTTTAATTTGACTCCTGCGATTGATTATTCACCTACCGCCTCAGTTGCTATGAGTGATCCTTTGGAGTTCTTGAGAGCTCAGGTTGTTGAGACGATCCGCACTGAGTTCCGTCTGCAGAGTGACTCTAATACTTCTACTGCTTCATCTTCACTTGCTGCCTCAAGTATCCATGCTCCCTCTGCCTATGTTGCCACTACATCATCTTTTTCCCCTAGTTGGATAATTGATTCTAGAGTCATAGATCATATGACTAGTAAGTCACAGGGTTATTCCATTTATTCACCTCCATCTCCTATAGCCAAGGTTCGCTTAGCTGATGGTTCTGTTACTCCTGTTTTAGGAGTAGGGCACTATCCTGTATCTCCGTCTCTCTTTATCTAATGTTTTACATGTTCCTCATTTATCTTTTAACCTTCTTTCAGTTAGTAGTCTTACTACCAAACTCAATTGTCGTGCTATGTTTTATCAATCTCATTGTTTTTTTCAAGACCTACTATAAGGAGGATTGTTGGTAGAGGCGAGAAAAGAGGGGGACTATACTACCTTGATACTGATTATGCTCCTGATCATGTCCCAGCTACTGTTGCTACTGCTATTGTTTTTCCTTTTTCTATTGATGTTACTCATGATACTTATCGTTTATAGCATGCCAAGCTTGGGCATGTTGGATCTAAGACTGTTTTTTGATTCCTACTTTTAGTAAATTGTGTCTATTTTTCAATGTGATACTTGTGAGCTTATTGAACATGTTCGCACTGTTTATCTTTCTCGCATGCATAGATGTCATTCTACTTTTGAGATTGTTCTAACTGATTTTTGGGGTCCATCTCCGGTTATCTCTAGTGATGGTTTTCGTTATTATATTACTTTTATCGATGACTACACTTTGACTATTTGGTTTTACCTTATTAAGTCTAAGGATGAGGTGTTTTCTAAATTACAAGAATTTCATGCTATGGTTCTTACCCAGTTTAGTGGTCTTGTTAAGGCTCTTCAATCTGATAATGGTGGTATCTATCCGCTCCTTTTTTTTTTTTATAGATAACGATATCAATATATTAATGAAGCACGAATATACAAACGATGCAAGAAACATCGAACAGAAAAACAAAAAGTCAAGCTAAGATACTTGACCAGTTATACAGAAAATCGGACCAATGCATTTTCCTAAATTCAGCTAGGACAGAAGACCAAGAAAATAACAACCACCCTATCTTCAGAATGACTTCGGGCATCGACTCTTCCTTATCTTCAAAAATTCTGCTATTTCGTTCCCTCCATATACCCCAACTAATCGCCGCCGGTAGCATCGTCCACACCACATTCCCTTTCCTGTTGAACACACCTTTCGGCCATCCCAACACCACCTCCCCCAGCTCCCCTTGTGAAACCCAGCTCATCCCAAACAGGCCCAAATAATGATTCCAAATAACATGCGCTTGCGGACAATGAAGGAAAAGATGATGTACATTCTCCTCCGCTTGCCTACACATTACACATCTATTCGGAATGGCCATTCCCCTATGCATCAAGTGATCAACTGTAAGAACTTTGTTTAGAGAGGCAGCCCAAATGAAAGCCTGTACCTTCGAAGGAATTTTAAGTTTCCAAATCTTCTGAAAATCATTGTTGCTCCTCCCCTCCTCCCCCCCTCCTTCTTCCAAAGCATCGAGTAACAATGAGATGTTGAAAACTCTTCCTCGGCACCCCCTTCCCATCTTCGTCTATCTTCCATATCGAGATGAATCACACACGCCGTGAGAAGACTTTGCAGCTCCACCCAATCTCCCAATTCTCTTTCCCCAAAGTTGTCCCTCCTAAACCGTGGATCCCACCGAACCTCTCCATCATGAACCTCATAACATTCCTGCACCTTCACCTCTCTCCTCTCCACCAATTGATATAGATTTGGAAATCTCGTACACAATTTCCCCTCCCCCAACCAGTCATCTTCCCAGAAACGCACCCTACTGCCATTCCCTACCCTGAATTTCAAGAACTCCTGAACCGAAGCCATAGATGTCATGACCCCTTTCCAAACTCCTACTCCATAAGACTTCCGCACCGGCTTCGGGTCCCAGTCACCCTTAGACATCCCGAACTTGTCCCTAATTACCCTTCTCCACAACGCCGTCTTTTCCGGTTGAAGCGCCAGATCCATTTTCCCAATAAAGCTTTGTTCATACACTTGATTCTTCTAAAACCCAAGCCGCCAAATTCCTGTGGTCTCGTAACCCACTCCCACTTCACTAAATGCAATTTCCTGGAGTCTCCCCTTCCCCCCTACAAGAAATCCCTCTGAAGTTTCTCCAACCTCGTTATCACCGCCCAAGGAGGCTTAAATAAGGACATTTGAAAAATGGGGAGACTCGCCATCACACTTTTTATCAAAGTTATCCGCCCTCCTAAGGATAAAAATCTTTTCTTCCACCCCGCTAATCTCAATTCAACTCTCTCCACCACCGAATCCCAAATGGCCGATGATCGCGGGTTCACACCTAAAGGCAATCCCAGATACCTGATAGGCAAGGACTCCAAACTACAGCCCAAACTACGAGCACTGTTTTCTAAAAAAAAAACCTCCACCACCCCCACCCCTATCAACTTACTTTTGGCAATATTAATTCTCAATCCGGATAAAGCCTCGAAACATCTTAGAACACCTCTTATATTGGCCACCTGGACTTCATCCGCCTCCAGAAAGAGAATAGTATCATCTGCATACTGAAGATGTGAGATAATAGGCCCCTCCGTTCCTGCCTGAAAACCCTTAATCATCTCCAAATCTTCTGCCTTAGACAAGAGTTTACTGAAAGCTTCTGCCACCAAGATAAAAAGAAAAGGGGATAAAGGGCAGCCTTGTCGCAAACCTCTCGAACTAGGAAAAAATCCATGCGGGCACCCATTCACTAGAATAGAAAAATGAGGCGACGATACACATCCCTTCATCCACCTAATCCATCTTTCCCCGAACCCCATAAAAAAGAGCATCTCTTCCAAAAACCCCCAATCCACATGGTCATATGCCTTTTCCATGTCTACCTGGCAGACAAGACCGCCTGTTCCTTCTCTAATCCGAGTATCAATACACTCACTCGCAATCAAGACACCATCGACCAACTGCCTCCCTTTTATAAAAGCACCTTGATAAGCCCCCACCACCTTTCCCACCACCCTCTTTAGTCTATCTGCCAGAACCTTGGCCACAATTTTATACAAACTAGTCACCAAACTAATCGGTCTGAAATCTTTTATCTCCTCCGCTCCATTAGTCTTTGGAATTAGAGAGATGAACGTCGCTCCTGCCTCCTTATTCCATCTTCCCCTTTCATGAAATTCATGAAACACCCTCATCAAATCTATTTTTATCACTTCCCAACAATCACTGTAAAAACCCATAGTGAAACCATCTGGCCCTGGCGCTTTGTCCTTTCCTATTTTTTTAATCGCCCTGCACACCTCCTCTTCCTCAAACTGGCTCTCCATCTCACCCATCTCCTCCCTTGAAAGTTGCTCAACTCTTAGACCCTGAATCTGAGGCCGCTCCCTTCTAACCTCCTTCTTATCCAATGCATTAAGACGCAATTCGATTTCCTTCAACTTGTTATCCACCCTCCCAAAGCAATTGGAATTCCACTCTTTGATTTTGCCTTTGAGCCTCTGAAGTTTCCTCATGAACACATAACCCGCATGCCCCTCAAAAACCATTTCATCCCACCATTCCTTCACCAACTCCTTGAACCCTTCTGCTTTAAGCCACATATTCTCAAATTTAAAAGGTCTATTCTTCCCCTGTTCCAACTTCTCCCTCACTAGAATCAGCCTATGATCAGAGGCACCATACGCCAACGCCTCTTGACAGATGTTAGGAAACTTGTCAGCCCAATCCACTGAATATAAAACCCTATCTAATCTGCACATAATCGGAGGGCTCCGTTTATCATTCCAAGTAAATCTAGCCCCGTTCAAAGGTGGATCAAAGAGCTCATGCCTATTGATAAAGTCTGAAAAGTCTCGCATACTGCTAGTGATTCTCCTGGAAGTCCCACCTTGCTTATCCCCAGGGAACCTAATCACATTAAAATCTCCCACCGTGCACCATGGAAGATGCCATTTCGCCGGAATCCCTTCCAATTCAGACCAGAAATTAGCTCTTAAAACTCTTAGATTTGGCCCATATACCGATGTGAAGATCCACTCAAACCCATCTCCCACTCCCCTGAACCGAATGGAAATCGAAAACTCCCCCAAGAAAGCTTCAACCTTCTCATAAACCAAGCTATCCCACATCACTAGTTGTCCACCTGAAGCCCCCATCGAAGCCACAAACTCCCAATTAGCCTGCCTGTTATCCCACATCTCTGAGACTACCCTATCATTCATTTCTTCCAGTTTAGTTTCTTGAAGAGCAATAAGATCTGGCTTAAGCTTCCACAACAACACCCTCACATCCAACCTCCGCTCCCCCCTCCCCAACCCCCTTACATTCCACGACACTATCCTCATCTACAAAACCACAACCCCAAGCCACCAACCTCCTCCTCCGCTGTCCACCATCAAACCTTCACCCCTCCTCCGCCCTGGCCTCCTGGCCCGACCTCCTCCCTATACTCAAGTTCTGTGAAAAAATCTCTCGCCTGTTCCTCCCCTCCTGCAAACCGCAACCCCAAAGCTTTACTCACTTCCACTGACGACGTCACATTTGCCAGAATCTCACTCCCCGATAATCTACCCTTCTTGGCCTCCATCCCTTTATAACCATCTACACAATTCTCCAAATCAACGCAGTTTGCTCCTTCCGCTTCCATCGCCGCATCTTGCATCCTCCACAATCCTTCCTCATCACTAGACCCCTGAGAGGAAGTTTCCATGTCAGCCGATTGGTTGTCTTGATCGATCAGGGAAACTCCATCCCCTGTTGGCGAATCCGGTTCAAAATCTACAGAGTCCCTTACCACTGCGCCTGACTGAGACAGACCTGCTTCTTCTCTATACGAAGCCGACTGCTCGATAACCCCATCCTGCCTTGACAAACCTTCCCAATTTCCCCTCAATATGCCTTCAATCTCCATCTCTTCAGCTCCGAATTTTTTGTTCCTTGACTTCGCGACGATCTCCGAACTAGAACCCAAAGAATCACCGCTACAACTCCTCCGCAGCAGACGAAACCGCCCCTTAGAACTAACCGACGACGTAGGAATTTTCGAACCGGTGCTAAGAAGGGAGGGGGTGGGTTTAATAACAATTGATTTTAATCTTGGAATACTGTGAAACCCCATTCTGCTAGAGCCCCGATCCGAGAACTTTACCCTTCTGCGATAAACTTGCCTGTAGCAATCGACTGAGGGACCCAATCTCACCTGCACCTTCCCTGCACTGTCTGTTCTTGAAACATTCCCACCCTTCTCAATCGCTTTCCACTGAGAACTATTACCTCCGACGAACTGGTCCTTGCCACTAGATAGGTCCTCTGCTCCCTCGTGGACTGCCCTCTGCCGATATCTCGCCAAATCCTCGCCGGAGTTGGCTTCCTCAGATCCACCCCCAGACTTGTGCTCGATCTCCGCTGAATTCTTCTGAAACTGACTGAGCTTACCTTCGGACGAAATACTTGCCCCAAGATCTGGCCATCCGAGACGACCTGAGACTCCTGAGAGAAAATCTTCCGAAGACGAGTTTGTGGGTTCTGCAAGCCCTAAGTTCTTAATAAGATCTGCCTCGGGTGAAACCGAACCCATTAAGCCCACGGGTTCCACCCGAAACGAGTCTACTGGACTCAGTATAGACCCTACTGAGCCCAATAGTCTTAAGCCCGTAACCCCTAAACTCTTTGACCCTTTTAGTGGCCCAACGGAGCTAAGCCCTTCAGTATTGAGAGGCCCGTCTTTAAGGCCCATGAACTCAGAGAAGCCCCTTACCTCACTAACCATAGGATTAGTGACACCTGTAGGGATGATATGCATCGTCCCTGCTCTATCACCACCGACTTCAGCCAAACATTTCAGGTCGCCCTTTTCAAGCATGGTCTCGGTTGGCCGCCAAAGGGTTTCACCCTCTTCACGCCGCTGAGCTCTCCACTTCTTTCTCCGCTCATTACGTCGCCTATTACGCCAAGTACGTCTGCCCTTAGATTTGTGATTCAAATTCAAAAAAAATTCCTTTTAATGGAAACCCAACTCAGAGCACTGATCCCCCTTCCCTGTGATTTGTTGAGAGGGACTAGGATGATCCATATTTGGCAATGGTTTCTCAACTTGGAAACTAACGTGCCTGCCACAGTTGGTATTCTGCAAATCAGAGCGTTGATTGATCTCAATTGAACCAGCCTCCACTCCTATCCGGCCACGTGGCTCGCCGGAAAAATCCTTTTGTCCAATATCTTCATACTCATGGTATTGCTCATCAGCTTACATGTCCATACATCCCTCAACGAAATGGTGTTGTTTTTTTTAATCGATAAACCAAGCAAATATAATAAAAAAAGGAGGGAACTACACAAGAAAAAGCAGAAAAGTTCACAAAGACGTGAACCAAACAAAGAAGAGACAAATATAAACAAAAGCACCCAAAAGAACCCCTTGCCACTTGGCCACAGCCCCAAAACCCACTCAAGCTAGCAAAAGGCCCACGTTCCCCTCCGCCTGACTAGATGAAACCCACTCCAATACCAAAGAGATGGAGCTAGCACAAAATGGTGTTGTTGAGCGCAAGAATCATCATTTAGTGGGTGTCACTTGTTCCTTGTTGCGAGGCATGCAAGTGTCTAAGCCTTTTTGGTCTATGGCCCTTCTCACTACATGTTTTCTTATCAATCGTGCACCTTCTCGTGTTCTTAATGTGCTCACCTTATCAACTTCTTTGTCCTCAGTCTCCTATTTTTTCCATTGAGCCACAAGTATTTGGTTGTACCTGCTTTATTCAAAATCTTTGTCCAAGTCGCCAGAAATTGGACGATAAGGCAATTCGATGTATCTTTGTTGGTTATTATAACGCATCAAAGGGCTATCAGTGTTATGATCCTCAGTCCCGTCACTTTTTTATCTCTCTAGATGTTACCTTTTTCGAGACAATATCATATTTCTCTACTGCTCCTACTATCCCTACCATCTCTTTGCCTTTACCTCGTCATGTGTCTACCGTCTCTTTGCCTTTACCTGTTCTAGGGGAACTTCCGTGGCAGAAGGAGCTTCTCACGTACTCACGTTGACAGCCGCCTGGTTCTCTCTCCGATGTACCTCTACTACAGTCTTCCCCGCAGGCCACTGCACTAGGTACTTCTTCACCTTCCTTTATTCCTATTTATACTTTTCCTATTATTACTCCTGTTGCTTTTGATCTTGAGTTGCCTATTGCTCATCACAAGGGTGTTCGTTCCTGTATTACTCCTTACCCACTTGTCAAGTATGTTTGTTATCTAGCTGAATCTCCCTCGTACTAAGCTTTTCCGCTATTGATACTGTGACTATTCTCGATCTGTTCGTGCTGCTCTTCTTCATCCTAAGTGGAAGGGTGCTATGGTTGACGAGATAAATGTTCTTCAGTCTAATCATACTTCGGATATGGTTCCCCTTCCAGCTGGGAAGAAACCTGTGGGTTGTCGTTGGGTTTTCACTGTCAAACATAACTCCGATGGCAGTATTGCTCGGTATAAAGCACGTCTTGTCGCCCGCGGCTTTACTTAGACTTATGGGCTTGACTATAATGCTATTTTTGCTTTTGTGGCCAAAATGACTTCTATTAGTGTTCTCCTCTCTCTTGCGGCTAATCAGAGTTGGCCTCTCTATCAGTTGGACATCAAGAATTTCTTTCTTAATGGGCATCTCACTGAGGAGGTATATATGGATCCCCCTCTAGGTTTCTTTCTTCAGGGGGAATCTGGGAAGGTTTGTAGACTTCGAAAGTCTATATGGTTTGAAGTCGTCACCTCATGCTTGGTTCCATTACTTCAGTGAAGTGGTTCTGAATATGGGCTTTCAGCGATGTCACTCCGGTCATATTGTCTTCATCCACTTTGGTGCCTTAGGCCATATTATACTTCTGGTGTATGTCGATGATATTATTTTGACTAGTGATGACTCATCTTTTATCTCTAATGCTAAGAGAGAGTTGGGGCATACCTTTGATGTCAAAGACCTAAGTCATCTGAAGTACTTCCTTGGTCTAAAGATTGTTCGATCTAAGTGAATTTTTCTGTCACAGCGGAAGTATGCTCTTGATCTGTTGAGTGATACTAGTATGAGAGGGTTTAAACCCGCTACTTCTCTAATGGATCTAAAGCTCTCTTTACATGATAGTGAGGGTGATCTTCCTGATCCTCGTGCATATCAACGTCTCATTAGCCGCTTGATATATCTCACACTCCCTCGACTGGATATTACATTTGTTGTCAACATGGTTAGTCAATTTATGCATGGTCCCCGTGCTTTACAACTTGTTGTTCTTCATCGTATTCTTCGATATATCAGGTCTAAACCCATTATATATCGCTCACATGAGTATCTTGAGATCTCCGGCTATACAGATGCCGATTGGGCCGGATCTGCTAATGATCGTCGCTCCACCTCTGGCTATTGTGCTTTTCTTTGGGGCAACTTTGTTGCATGAAAGAGTAAAAAGCAACCCGTTGTTTCTTGCTCTAGTGCCAAAGCAGAATATCGGGCTCTTGCTCATAGGACTTGTAAAGAGTTTTGACTTCGTTCTCTCCTTTCCGAGTTAGGGTTTCTTGTTAAAGGCCCTATATCTTTATATTGTGATAATGAGGCTGCCACGAAGATTGTTTCTGATTTTAAGTTCAAGATTGTTCATTATCTCTTCAGCATATTTCATCTTCTCAACAACTTGCTGAGATCTTCAGTAAGTCTGTTGGCCCTGCTATCCTCCAGGATATTACTATCAAGCTGGGCATACTTAATGTTTATGCTTCAGCTTGAGGGGGACTGTTGATATATGTAATATCGAGGGTATATTTGTAAAATGGTATATATGTAATGTTATCTTCTTAATATAAGATGCCAGTAGGGTTTTATTTCCCTTACTAAGCACTTTACCCTAATCTCTCATCTGTTCTCTAAACCCTAAATCCTCCATACCCTTTCTCCAACTTATGGAACTAGTAATCATGCTAACCATGGGAGGTCATTTGACACACTGTAGTGACAACAAGTGTGGATGGTTGATGCAAGGGCATTAATTGCCGCATCCCATTGTCTCCAGGGAGTTTTGAGGCCGATCTCGATGGATCTTTCTGGCCTAAAAGATAAGGGATTTGATCTTTTGATCCCATCAATCCAGTCTTTTCTAGTGTGTATTGGTCTCTTGCATCATAAGTGATGTTGATGCCATTCGAGAAGGAATTTGGAGGGACTGGGAGTTGTATGATGGGGAGTATGGAAAGAGAGAAACATGAGGGTTTTTGAGAATTATGCAACGCCTATGGATCGGATGGTTTCAGAAATCTCAAATTTAGTTTTTGAGTAATGTTCTATCAGCTTAGATGTGGACAATTTAGTCTACACCTCTTTTTTATTCCTCTTAGGTTCTTGATTTTTGATTTTTTGTAAGCAAGGTTAGTTGTTTAACTCGTTTCTATTTTTTATTTTTTATTTTTCTATTTTCTTCTTTTCTTTTTCTTTCGTGTGTCAACTAGCGGAGATTTTTCTCTCTCCTGTACGTAAGCTTCTTCATTAATATATGGCACCTCCTGCACTGATCAAAAAAATGATTGAAACTGTCATGTACATGCTTGAGAAAGAGAGCATATTCCTCCAATAAACCTAGCAAGGTTCTAAAAGGTTGCATATCAAACCATTTAACTTCTCCTCCTATTAAATAATGCAAATCTCCTCTAATTTTTTTTATACCGGGTGTTCTGATAGTGGTTCTTCCTTGTCATAGCATAAATGGGAGATGACTTCATGTTTCAATTATTTGGGAAGTACCGGGACATAGCCTTGGCCGTGAAGAATCCATGGCAGCATGCTTAATAAAGCTCAAGCACTATAAAGAAGCCATCGAGCAGAGCAGCATTGTTCATATCTGATTTCATTAACATTTCTGCCCATCTACTTTTTTCAGTAACATTGTTTGCTCATATAACTTCTAAAAACAGTTCATTTTTTATTAATTTTAAGTTCTAATTCAACTATTCGGCTGGTAATTGTAGCCATCGAATAAATAACATTGTGTGTGGTTCTCTATTGTGGGATTTTGGATTGGTGTCAGTTCAAGAGAAGAGAAAAATGGCAGAAGAGGGACAGGTGATCGCTTGCCACAATCTCGATGAGTGGAAGGAGAACTTCCAACAGAGGCAGCGATTTCCAGAAACCGGTACTTCTCATGAATTTCAGAAATTTTGAATCAATTTACAACTTTCTTGCTTGTTTTATTATGGATATTTGGTATCCATTCAGTGTCATGGTTATGTAAATGTGAGAGATGGGTTTGTTTTTTTTTTCCGGTATCGAGAGATGGGTTTGCTTTGTTTGGATTGATTTGCTTTTTCTGGTTTTCAAACATGACCAAACTTCATATCTTATAAAGGACAAACAAAATTATAGCCATCGAAATCGAACTATACACACATACCCATTCAGGATCCAAATACACTTACTGTGTGCAAATCTATACCATCACAACAGAACTTCCATGAAGTATTCAAACCCTAAAAACAGAAATTCACCCAGGAGAAAAACCCACCAAGCGTTAGAATCTCAAAATCCGAAACCATAAGCACAGATCATAGATCGCAGCCCATTCAGGTTCCCTAAAGAAAGTCATGTTCTTGCATTTGTTTTTGAATTAATTACCTTATCATTTTTGTTCAGGAATGCTGTTCTTTTCGTATATGGTTGAAGATAAAACTCCAGGGGGGCTCTCTTATGTTGAGTTCCTTGTACATATCCATCGGCAAATCCAAACTAAAATGGCATGAGCCTTATTTTTTACTTCAGTTTGATTGGCGAATTCTCAGTAATTCGGGTGTGGAAGCGAAGAGAATGGGAAAAAAAAATTATTCAGATTTGATCTTTCTAAATGTGGTCTTGGAGCTGCCCAATCTGTCGGTTTCTAGTGGAAGGAAAGCACAGTTAATCTTTGCCACTTGAGCTTTGCTACTAGGTTGTAATAAATATAAGGCATAGCTGCAGTTGTCATCTGTTTTCTTTGCTACTTTTTTTTGGGGGATTCTTTTTTTATTGTTATTTTCTGTGAAATATATGGATACTGGTTTGTTTATTAATCAATAGATTAAATTTTTTTTTATCTCATCTTACAACATGATTGTATGCATTTGTTACATTAATTCTTCTCCATCAGAATGTGAAATAATCCCACCAATTATCCTTTTGAATACTCCAACAGCATCAAATTACTTCTCATCCAACGCTTCAAACACTAATTGTTTATAGTCATTGCTCTGGATATGGAAAAACTTGAATATGAACTTAAGATTATGTTAAATATTTTTCAATTCCATTTTCAGCTCATTTGTTATGCACTATCGAATCTTGATTCAAGGAAATTGAATGCTTGGCTTTCAGGTACTTGCAGAGCATAAGAACAATGTCACAGCACTATTCAGACGAGGAAAAGCTAGAGGAGAACTCGGGCAAACAGATGCTCGGGAAGACTTTCTTAAGGCCCGTAAAAATGCACCCGAAGACAAGGCTATTGCGAGGGAGTTGTATTTGCTTGCTGAACATGACAAGGCTGTTTATCAAAGGCTAAAAAGTAGATTTAAAAAGGAAATTTAATTTAACTTATAGTTGTGGATGTCGAAAGTATGGATATGGATATAGTTATGGATGTGGATGTGGATATTGATATGAATGTGGATGTGGAATGTATAGATGTGGATATGAATCTGTATATTATGTGAAATGTTTGAAAACAGGTTACAGGTTTTTTGAAAAACAGGTTATGGGATTCAGGCTACTGGTTTATAAAAAAAAAAATTTAGGTATCAGAGACGGAATTATTTCTGTCTCTAATATAAAGGTGACGTAAATAGTTCAGTGGCATAATAGTATTAGACACGGAAATAATTCCGTGTCAAAAACATATTAGACACGGAATTATTTCCGTTGCTAACATTATTGGACACGGACATATTTCCGTGTCTAATACTATCCTTAGACACGGAAAATTGTGACGTCATATATGTTTTTACATTTACGAATAATGATCATTAGACACGGAAATAATTCTGTTTCTAATAATAGAATTAGAAACGGATAATTATTTTCGTGTGTAATAGCATCAGTGACGAGAGCAACTGTCACGGGTTAGGCATGGTTATTATTTCCGTGTCTAATATTATTAGACACGGAAAAATTATATCAGGCACGGAAAATTTCCGTTGCTATTCTGTAGATTTGTTGTAGTGATCACTTGCCCCCTTCAGAATTGTGCCTTACATAAATTCGCCATAGCTTTTAATGATTCCCTCCCAGACCCACACCCTATTTAGAGATGTATTTTACCATTTCCAAAACCTATTTCTGAACTAGTGTTAACCACTTTTTATTTGATTCTTACATATTCATCGAACTTAAGACAGAGAATATATCTCCATTAGATTCTTAGACTTACTACTTAATTGCTCACTCATCCACCTAGCACTGTGGTTAGTCCATAGTTCCAAAGAACTAAGGCAGAGAAATGCATTGTCAAGTATGCCTTATGATGTTACTTCGGTATAATGAGGTTATTAAAGCACAAACATGATTCAAAGAACAGGATTATTCATGGTATGATATCTATTCTACGAGAAACTGTCTCATATGTTAGGTCAAAAGGAAGTTTCTTTCTAGTCATTGCTTTCCTCAAAAGGGGATTGGAAGTAGTGAGCATATCGTTGCTCATGCTCTCTTGGTGTTACATGGTACCTATGGTAACTAAAAGGTTCCTTACCACAGAATGCCAAATAGCTTCAAGTGTATGAGAGGATAAAAAAAAGGGCAGGACAAAATACTGTGCACATCTTGCTCTTCAGAATAATAGGGGTGCAGAATTTTTACTCTTTATCATTTTTTAAGATTTAATTGAAGGGATTCATGTAGCTGGTATTTGTTTTTGATCGGTAGCTGGTATTAGTTGTATAACTTACCAAATTAACTAGATAGCATGAAAAACGAAGCTCAGATGATGTATAAGCCATCGGAAAGTGAAGCAGGTATAAGTAAAAGAAATTTTATATAGAAAAGGAAAAAAAAATGAACTTCTGATCTTGTTATTTAGCT
The DNA here is from genome assembly GCA_015143295.1 of Tetracentron sinense. Taxonomy (NCBI): domain Eukaryota; kingdom Viridiplantae; phylum Streptophyta; class Magnoliopsida; order Trochodendrales; family Trochodendraceae; genus Tetracentron; species Tetracentron sinense. The sequence continues at coordinate 41,674,628 of CM026553.1, read as the reverse complement.
TCAGGGAAAGTTCTCCGTTGCAAGGGATTTGACGTTGCATATTGATATATTCTATTGTAGTTCCCGGGATGGTTTTAGTATTAGTTCTCTATCGTGATAGTTTTGTTTGTGACCCCTTCGTGTAATCTTTGCTGCTCCCTTTTATTATATATCTGTGCATTACTTATTTTAAAAAGGGGGTAAATGTCACAAGAAATGACAAAATCAAGTTACTAACCAATGGATAACTAGTGCATCTAAAATATTGAAAAAAAAATTAAAACATTCGTGTAGCATCACTGAGAATAGAAGGAAACATACATTATGGAAGATATAGCAAATACATTCTGGCATGAATCGAATACTTGATGCTTCACCCCAGATAAGAAGATAAAGTCCGATATATAGAAGCTTCAACTGTTGTTCATCAGCATCAGCATCAGGTGGAAACCTGCAAAGCAAAAAAAATAAAGAAATCCAAAAGCTCAGGTGGTGAAATCAGTAGACATGAACATTGCCAATTCATTAACTACTATATAGGCCTTGTTTAATGATCTGGCCTGCAACAAGCTAACATACTTGAGCTTTGATTCACAATGCAAGTATTTACACCACGAATGATAGTTCTTGAAGATTGTATTCATCAAATGCTCTACAGTGTCATAATCCAGCTGCAATAAGTATTTATGTCAAACTTCTATATTTGAACATAAGATATGCATATTCAGAAAGCTATCGAGCAAATAAACAACATTAAAATTGAAGCTTCCCACTGAAGAAAGAATTACCTGGGAATAGTCTTGTAGAGGCTTATTCCTTACATCAACATTTGCAAGTAGCAATATTAAGTGCTCCCTCTGATTTTCTACATTTCCTTTCTTTAATCCCCCAACATTAATGAGATAGAAGAACTAGTCAGATGATATGTACTATTTCAGTTATGAACAATTCATGTAATATTTAAAAGGAGAAATTAGGTCTCTGTCAGGTATATCCAGAAAATGGTCGCCCATCATTATAGCTTCAGACATCAATCATGTACAGGTAAGTGGGAAACATCAGTTGACAGAGCCCACCCAGAAGATCTTCAATGACAAAATCTGCCTGATCAAATCACTGTAACCACCTTATCTATGCATTCTTTTAGACAATCAAGAAGTTATGCAAATATTTTTTATCATCCAAAAGAATTCAGGAGATAAAATGGTTATGGCCACGCAATCAGGTCATTTTATAAAAGTTCTTATGTGGAGCCCATTGGACAGTGGGCCCCACCTTTACATAGAGCACAACAACAAAGCTGTCCATTAGGTTTCCATTTACGGGGACCTTGAAGTCCTCTATAAAGGAGAACACTGCAGAAATAGAATTTAACAATTTAGAATGTAAATAATGATGTCTGTTTGTAGATACAAAGAAACAAAAGGAACATTACAGGAATGGGGTATTCAGACTCTCAGTTACCTGAAACCCAAAAACTAACCAAAGCCAATGAAGCAAATCCTGGACAGATTTATCCTCATCCAAAGGCATTAGAGAGTTACGTGGGGCATTAAATGTTGATTGAGAGCTGGGATTTGGAAGGTTATCAACTTTACGAAGAGCACTAATCGCTGCTTTGATCTGCACATAATATAATTAGAAAAATAAAAAACAATGATGTATACTGATGACAGTTAAACAAAACAAAATAATGACAATAATAATGTCATGGGCAAAAATAAAGAGAACAGAGCAACATGTGTCCAACCTCAGGAAGTTCCATTATTGCTGGTTTAGGCCCAATCGAGTGCAAGGGAAGAATGTTATAATGTGTATAATGCTCCTTTTTCTTCTCAACTTCTTTAGCATATCTGATTATCTGCAAATACATAATCCAAATTAACTTCCACCCTTTCTATATACAGCCTTCCAAGTGCTAAAAAATTGCTAAAATCCTGGACAAAAAAGAGAGAGAGCAAAACTACAAGAACCAAACCTGCTTATCAATTTTCTCAAAAGGTACGACGGTTTTCAGCACATCATATAATACCGTTGCAATCTGATATATCTTAGCCATCTCTTCCCTTCAAGAAATGTCAAGAATCGAGATATTAAGAAGAAATAAACCAGCAAACAGATAGAACATCTTCTTGTGAATTTTTTCAGTCCAGTTAAAGTATCCTGATCAAAATTTGGGCAAGTCAGTAGTACAAATTCAAGCCTCACGGGTTTTTTATATGCAGGCCATCTTTGATGTTTTCCTCATAAAACTTCCGATAGAACATCTGGATTTCCTTTGGATCATTTGTCGCATGCCCCTGTTTCGTAGTTTCTTCTTCCTGCCACCAAGAGAATTTTAACATGTCTTAGAATGTGTAATACTTACTTTTGAAACATGTGACATAATATACGCAAGTTATTATTGCTACTAGACTCAACATTTAAATAAGATAACGCAAATTAACCACTCAATGAGTTCATATGAACTTGTACTAAATTCATCAAGAGTTTGTTATAAACCTATCACCACCTTCAAGCTCAATACTTTTGAGTGTTTTTGGCTGGAGAGAATTATGGAACCACTGCGGTAAAGATAGAATTTCCAGATTTGTGGACTTGTGACAGGCGTGAGACAAAGCCCTTGCAATAGAGATCAATTGGGAGATCGTATATTGGTGAGAACTTCAAGAAAGCTTGATCGGTGAAGAGTTGGAGCCACTGCAGTTTCGTGGTCATGCAAGCATTAGAGAATTTGTACCGTGGATCAAGGTGTCTGAGTCTTGTTTCGGTAAGCTTCAAGTTTGTACTTTTGCTTATCTCTTAGTGATTACTACCTTTTGGATGAGGTCCCGTGATTTTTCCCATGAGAATTTCCACGTAATCTCTGTGTGTGATTGTCTCCATATTATTAGCTTAATTTTAAAATTGGGTAAAAAGATCCTAGGGGACATATTCAACTTCCTCTAGGTCTTGTGATATCATATAAAGGGAAATTTCAATTGGTATCAAATCATGATCACATATAAGGTTAAAATGCGATCTTATCAAAATCCCTAAATATGAATTCTCTAAGGGAGGGTGGATCCATTACTCATCATCTGTTGTTCAATGGGAGCAACTATGCTTATTAGAAAGCTCGAATAAGAGCATTTCTCAAATCTTTGGACGAGAGAGTATGGATGACCGTACAGAATGGTTGGAAATCTCCCACCAAATTTGTAAAAGATTGGACCATCCCAAATTCTTATAATGAATGGACTAGGAAAGATTATGATCATTATGGGTGGAACACAAAAGGTCTGAATGTTATCTTTAACGATGTCACACCCGAAAATTTTAGGCGCATCTTTAAATGTGACATATCTAAAGAGGCATGTGATATTTTTGAAGTTACCTATGAGGAGACTTCGAATTATGTGGCTTTCTTTTCCCCATCACTACTAGGATTGAAGAGCCTTCATCTACTATTAGTATGAGTGACAATGGTGAAGATGATAGGGAGAGTCAAAATGACTCCGAGAATGAGAGAGATATCGAGACAACTTATGAAGAGTTGTATGATAAAAGCCTAAAGCTGTAAAAAGCAAACATTTATTGGACCAAAAAGGTCAAATCTGTAGAAAATGAAAGAGATGCCTCAAAATTGGAAGCTTGTATTTTTGAAAGCTCTAGTATCTCAACTTGAGAAAGAAAAGGCATCCCCTCGAGACAAAGTTTAGTTCCTTGAGAATGAGTTTCGTGTTTGTCTTGATCGCAAGACAGATCTTGAAATCAATGTAACTAAACTTGAAAAATAGCAAAGGTTGTCCAACAGTTCACAAATCTTAAATGAAGATTTGGATATTGGGAAGTGATTTGGAGATATAAGTGGTAGCGAGTATTCTAATGAAAAAGAGATTCTCTCCACCTCTAACATTGAACCTGTTGCTCAAAAGAAACCTTCTGTTGGTAAAATGGATCGTTCACCTCAAAAGTATATTTTATATATGTTTTCATTACGGAGTGAAGGGTCAGACAGACCTCATTGCCATAAACTTGGGAGAATTACCTATGAACATTCTAGGAATCAAAAGCAATCTCAAATTGATAGAAAGGATCCTCCTTCACAAAAATCCATTCCTACTTGTTTTTATTCTGGAGTGAAAGAAAGGTCATAATAGACCTCGTTGTCATAAAATGAGGAGATCTCCCTATCAAGGTTCTCAGAACCAACAGCATCATACTCATGGAACAAGAAAGTGGCAAACCGCAAATACCTCCTTGTCGATTGGGAAACAGGGTGCCTCCCCATCAAAATGGGTGGCCTACACATCCGCCAGCTATCTCTATCTAACAAGGCCTTACTGAGGAATGACTTTGGAGATTTGGCTCCAAACGTGAAAGCCTTTGGAGGAGGGTAATCACGTCCAAGTTTAGGTCAGTTTCCAATTGGGTCCCTTCTGCAGTCCTTGGCCCACAGGCATGGGTCTGTGAAAAGGTATCATGAAATGATGGGACTACTTCTGAGGAGGTAGAGGCAATGAGGTAAGCTTCGGGTCAGACAAATGGAGTGAAAACACCTGATGTAGGACAATGCGAACTAACCTAGGATGATGCATTTGTGAGATCAGAATTCAAATTGCAGCAATAATAATGAATATAAAATTATCTAAATTCCACAATCACCATAACGAACTCCAAAAGGAGATTAGTAATACCATAGGTCAAGTCACAATCCCACAATAATGAATATTCAAATTTGAATTGGGCAATCGTAATGGAAGTGGGAACTTCCACTAGCTTAAGGATTTAAACCAATAATCAATTGAATTTCCTAGTCAATCGAGGATTTCAAGAACAAGCTCAGGCTCAACAATTATTAAGGATGGTAACATGCATGTAATAAGGGTTTCAATATTCAAGAGTCTAGGATCACAAACCAGCAGCAATAAATATGGGAAATCACAAAATATAGGTTAGGGTTTTTAGGGCTTTTTGCTGTTTTGGGTTTAGGGGAATATGGGAGAAGTGTGGTTGCAATAAGGATGGGTTTGGAGGGCTGCAGAGACTGTTAAAAGGCCTAGACAATAAGGGGAAAGGTTGTGGGAAGGTTGGACAACAGCAACAGAGACGGGGAATGTTGGGGCAGGTTTGGAATAGGTTATGGACATATTAAAATGTCAAATTAGGGTTGGAGTCTTGTGGCAGTAGGTAGGGATGGGTTAGAATAGTTGTAGGTGATCAGTAACTCGTGAACAGTACCCATGAATAGTGATTTGAGAGAGATAGAGAGTAGAAATATAGCAAGGAGAAGAAGAGAGGAGAGAGAAAGAATACCTTGGCTTCACACCGGCTTCACACCACTCCCTTCAAAGGAGAAATCAAAAAAAGGCACAAAGCTCCACTGTCTATTCTTTTCTCTAAAATCTGTCTCTACAAGAGTATTTATACTTCAACATAAAAACCCTATTACGAGAATTACGAAACTACACCCACTATTAAAAATATAAGTACTAATATATCCCCCAATACTAATTAAACAAAAGAACCTCTACTAATCAAAATAGAATAAACTAAACTAATGATGGAGTGGTCGGCCCTCTCTAGGGAGGCGTGCCACTCGATGGTCCTCCAATCATAGCCCTCGGATGTCCAATCTCGCAATCGGACAGTCAATCTCCATCTAATTCGCAATCCAACGGTCGATCTCCCTTGAACTCACAATCCAACGATGAATCTCCATAAAAAGCTCAAATCAGCCCCATGTATGTCTTCCATCCACAAGGAAACATGTGTAGGGGCTCTCCTCCTCCTTCACTCGTACACTCGCACACTAGATTCTTCGATGTCCGCATCAACTCCCATCGGCTGAGAAGATTTCGCCACTAGCAAAATAAAACTATCATACTGCTCCAAAAGGTCCGGATGAAGTCGCTGCAACTCGTCCCGCGTGATCCACGTACAATCTGTCAATGGTCTGTCCTTCCATTTGACGAGGTACTTTTGATATCCTCCATGTGTAGTGGAAACCATCTGTTCATCCAAGATATCCTCTATTTCTTTTTTCTTGTTGTGCATAGGTGGTAGTAGAGGCAATGTTAGAGGAGGTGGGTCTGGTGTAAATACAAGGTCTAGGCTAGGATCTTCAAGATAGTTAGTGGGTGATGCTACTGGACCTCTAAAAAGAACAAGGTCCTCCACATTGAATATTGGACTAATACCTATATTAGATGGAAGATCCACCACATAAGCATTAAAGCCAACCCGTTTTAAAATTTTGAAAGGTCCAACACTACGGGATTGTAATTTTTTTGTTCCCTGTGGGAAACACTCTCCTAATACAGATCATAACAAAGTTGCCCACTTGAAATTCTTTATAATGACGGTGTGCATCACCAAGTGTTTTATACCTCTCATTACTACTGCAATTCGTTTTCTGATCTCAGCATGCAAACTATGAATGTGTCGTGCAAATGCATCTGCAAACTCTGAAGACCTATGTGGGGGTACCATGGGAATGTGATCTATAAGCATTCTAGGTTTGTACCGATGCACAACTTCAAATGGACTCATGCATATTATCCTATTGACAGAACTATTATTTGCAAACTCGGCTGTAGGCAAAACTAAATCCCAGGTCCTAATATGGTCACCTACCAAACACAGCAATAAATCTCCTAGGCTTCGGTTGATCACCTCAGTTTGACCGTCTATCTGCGGATGATAAACAGACGAGAATTGAAGGCGGGTTCCCATGATGTGCCAAAGTGTCTTCCAAAAATAACTCATGAATCTCATGTCCCGATCAGACACAATGGTTTTTGGTAACCCATGTAATCTAACAACCTCTTCAAAGAAGATCGGCGCAATCCTAGAAGAATCAGAGGTTTTAGAACAAGGAATAAAATGGGCCATCTTCGATAATCAATCGACGACCATGAATACTGAGTCGTGCTTTTTGATGGTCTTTGGAAGTCCAATCACAAAGTCCATACTAATATCTTGCCAGGGAGAGTGTGGCACAGGCAACGGGGTATATAAACCGGTATTCTACTTTTGTTGCTTGGCCAGCTGGTAGGTTCGACATTGCCCAATTATTTTGGCTACGTCTTGCTTGAGACTCGGCCAATAGAATCTATCATCGACAATGGCAATGGTTTTGTCACGACCAAAATGGTCAGCTACTCCACCAGAATGGAGTTCCCAGACGAAAAAGTCTCATAAGGAAGTACGGGGAATGCAAAGTTTGTTTCCTTTAAAGAGAAATGAGTCATGCAATACAAACCCATCGCGTACTCTCGATTGATCCTCCACAAGAGTAGTATACAGTTCCCCAAATCTGGACAGGTTGGATAATCCTCTTTTATCCAATCAAATCCTATTACTTCCACACTAATAGAATTCAAGAGTGCAATCTTGCGACTAAGCGCATCCGTTGGCTTGTTCTCGACTTCCGCTTTATGTTTTAGTACAAAAGTATACTCTTGTAAGAATTCCACCCACTTTGCATGTCTTGGGTTCAATTTCTTTTGGGAGCTAAGATAATTCAAGGCCTCATGGTTTGAGAAAAGAACGAACTCTTACGGTAATAGATAATGTCGCCAATATCTCAAAGCTTGTACTACCGCATAGAATTCCTTGTCAAAGGTAGAGTATTTTTGTTTGGCCTCATTCAATTTCTCACTGAAATAAACAAAATAGAACCTCTAACTAGGGTGCCCGTAGGTCTTAGGGAAAAATCACAAAGGTGGAATAGAGGTAAAACCTCTAAATAGGGTGCCCGTAGGTTTTAGGGGGTTTTACCCCAGAACTTTTTACATGGTTGATGAAATATATCTTCATGGCCAAAGGACCTTCCACGCATTTGAACTTCTAATTAATGAGTAATGGTTAGAAACAAACTAGGTGTGGTATATGAAGGGGGGTTAGTGCCCTAAGAAGGATGGGAACAATGTTGGAAACACTCTAAAGAGTTTGTAGGTGAAAAATTGAGAAAAATTGGATGTGCGAATGATCATAGGTAAGGTGCGATTGATCGCAGTCTGAGGAAATTCTGAGAAAACTTTCGGGTGCACTTGCGATCAATCGTAGGTGGTGTGAAATTGATCGTATGCAGTGGAAAAATTGGTAGAAAGGTTCGAGTGAATGTGCGATAGATCCTCCCCAGGTGCGATCGATCGCAGTCGGTGTGCGATCGATCGCACGCGGGTGCCGATTTCGGAATTAAGGGTTTCAACTCCTTTGCCTATAAATAGGGGATCAATTAGGGGTTATTGGGTTAACCTAAACCTAAAGGAGTCTTGGAAAAGAGAAGAGAGAAGATTTGGGGATTCTCAAAGGGGTTTTAGGATTGAAGAAGAAGAGCTCAAAATCAAGCTTGGATCATCCTCTTCAAGCAAGATCTTCCTCCTTGAAGTGTTGTCTTCTTCCACGAGCTTGGAGTCCAAATCAAGGAGGTTTTCTTCAAAGGTTGGGAGTAAATCCTTAAGGTTAGGTTAGTACACCCTTCTAGTTAGCTTAGTAATAACCTAGGTTTTCCATTAAGAATGATGGTGGATTGATCTTGTATTTTCCATTTTTCTAACCTATTATGTTCCCAAAAATACATAAGATAAATGGAATGGTTATGGATGAGTGGGATGTATGGATGGTTGAGGCGAATGGATGTCATGTAGGATGTGGATGTTGTGTGATGGAAAATAGGGAAGGGCAATGTACGCATAAAACACGCACTCAAATGTTTGATGAAATGTGTAACAAAGAAAAGATGAAATAAATGTTATAAGAATGTTGAACGCCTTGTATTTGATGAAATGCATGTATAAAAATTAAACTCAAGACTATGAAACTATGATTTAGGGATTTTCCCCAATTTGGTAATTTGGATAAAAATGCTCTATATGTTTCCTTCAAATCTCACATGTCTATAGAAATGTTGAAATGCTATATGAAGTTTTAGTTTTCATGTCACAAATTATTATGCACAAGCACGCATGCATGCATGAACCAAGTTTTCTACTATAAGTATATGAAGAACAACCAAGAATAAAACAAGTGATTTACGACACGAATGATAAAGTCAAACTTTAGGTCGGTCAAGGATAGGGCATATCCAAGGATATGTCATATCTGACTCACAAGAAAACAAGACAAACAAGCATGATAATGCCAGACATTGGGCCGGTCAAGGATGTTGGTGCACTTTTTCTATTTTGCTGAAGGGTACTTACGTACCCTGCTCACAAGTTGCTTTATATATTCGTTGAAAGGTATTTATATACCCAGCTCACAAGTCATTACAAGGGCACTAACATCTGGCTCACAAGATAAGCATAACAAGGCAAGTCAAGACAAGCATGATAAGACAAGTGTGATTCTAAACAAGAACAAGACAAGACACGTATGATACTCACGAGACAAGAACAAGACAAGAACGAGTTTTAAACACGACAAGCAAATTTTGAAAACACGAAAAGATATTTTCAAGAATAAATATGCATTATGAACAAGGGTTTTGTACGAGGTTTTCGCATTTAATTTCATGTATGTCATGATTATTGTATTGTTTTAAATTGATGTTATAAACTGCATTATGTTATTGCTATTGTTAGCTAATAGCTTGTACTCGCTGAGTATTCCATGCTCAGCCATACATTTCTTGTCGGTAGGGCTGGTGGATACCTTTAACCCTGAGCCATGGGTGGAGGAAGAGTATGTTGAAGAGGAGGCGCCTATTCCACTACAGCCTCAGGAGGACAAGGATCTAGATAGGTGGTCCTATCTAGACTATTGCGAGCAGAGAGTCAGTGAGGTTTCCTCATTTTGTATTTTGATAGTGGGCATGTCCACCTTTACTTGTTAAAATTTGTATATGAACTTGGAATACGGGTTATGTTTAGAAAAAAAAAAAATTGGTTAATCTTCTGCACTCTAATTTATGCACTTTAGCTATAGTATGTCTTGTATTTTGCAGGATGGTTTGTCAGGTCAGGTATAGTCTCACCTAACTCTTAAGGGGGATTTTGGGGCGAGACAAAAAAGTTCCTTACGAACAAGCGTCCATCAACAGAGACCTAAGAATTTCAAGTCACCAACACAGAACAAGGCACAGAGATCATCAAATAGTGAACAAATAATGTTCTAATACCTGAGCTTCTTAGGTAGTAGCTCTGTAATATCCAGTGCGGATACCAAAGATTTATAGCACCACTCAGTTGAACATTGTGCAGATGGCAATTCTAAACATTTTTCTCATTCGCCAACGATTTTATGTATTTAAACGTGTCCTCACAAATATTTCTATATGGGGTTGACTAAATTCCTCCTAAAAGGGCCTCACAATCATTGAACATCCATGCACCACCCGTGCACTTCTTTTGTTCGACTGATTTGGGTTGGAAAACGTTCGTCGCCGCTTCCGGGATGCTATCCACGGGTGCTCAACTACGTATCTCCAAAGATTGGGGCAAGTCCGGATACGGGCGACATGGGTGGAGAGTGAATGTCGTGCACAAACGGTCTAAAGTAACAATGAAAACAAAAGAAAATTAAAATTAATAGAGAATAATTAAAGTAAGGCTTAAACCCTCTAGATCCTCAGCAGAGTCGCCAGCTGTGTGATAGCCAGTCCGGGTCGATCTCCTCCCCACATTAATGCTTTCACATTAATGAAAGGCCAAGATCTTTAGAGTTGCCACCAATCAAAAAATTCGGGTGTGATTGGTCACCCTATATTATTCCTTTTCGGTCCGAAAACCAAAGGTCGGATTCAGGGGTTCTTTTATGAGTTGGGAAGGTGTTAGGCACCCCAACTCATCCGTCAAACGACAGTTGCCTTTTAATTATTTTTCATTTATTTTAATCTTTCACTAATTAAACAATTAATTTTTCTTTTTTTATCTTTTTATTTTGAGATTGGAATTCCCCCTCCTCGACCGAATCGAGATGAACTCTCTTTATTTAGTGATGAAGACCCCTTTTTCCTTAAATCATTGATGGCCAAACTCTCTCCTCGACCGAATCGAAAAAAGGCTGCACCTACTTTGGTAGAAAAAAGGGGAACTAAAAGTTTTTAAACAAAGAACTACATAGAAGGGACAAAATTGAAAATTCTTTCTTCCTATACTTTCCCTCACCTAGATTTCCACTTCCTCACGACCGCTTGGAGGGAAATCACTGGAGTACTTTATTGGAAAATAGAGGAATAACAGATTTAAATAATTATAAACTAAATTATAAAGGGTTGTAAATATTATAGGCACCTAATTTTGCACGCCGCAATGACTCGTTTCACTCCAAGTATCGAAATATTGACTCAATGAAGAAGATCTGAACTCCGAAATAACCCGAGGTTAAGCCAAAGCCCAATACAAGGCCAAGCTAGACCGAGCCCAAAAGAGAAGAGAAATTCATTCTTTAAAAAACTGTTTGAGTTTTTGGGAGAAACTTTAGTCCCACATAGGAAAAAAGCAAGAAAACTCATTCTTTTTCTATTATAAAAGGGCCTTCACCCCACACTCTTGCTTCATCTTGAGAAATAGAGAAAAACCCTAGTCTTGGGAATGCTTTGAATCTCTACAATTTGGAAATCATCTTAGATAATTCTCGACCTTTGGAAACCCTAGTGGAGAAGAGAGCAAGAGCTTACACCCTAGCCCCGGAGTTCGGATTTCTTTATTATTTTCACCTTAGGCGTTTGGAGGTTGGGATCATTGGAGCGCGATCAAAAGAGGTTTGCAACTTTCTCATCCTCTCTTCTTCACATTTAAATCTTTTCTTCCTCAATTTTCTCATAAAGTAGTCCATTGATTTCCCTCTAAACGGTCGTGAGGAAGTGGAAATCGGGGTGAAGGAAATTTTAGGAAGGGGTTTTTCACCTCTTTTCTTTATTTCCAGCCTTTATAATTTAATTTATAATTATTTAAATCCGTTCTTCCTCTATTTTGCCATAAAGTAGTCATGTGGTTTCCCTCCAAGCGGTCGTGAGGAAGTGGAAATCCGGGTGAGGAAAGTTTAGGAAGAAAGGACTTTCAATTTCGTCTCTTCTATGTAGTTCTTTTTTTTTTACTTTTAGTTCCCCTCTTTTCTACCAAAGTAGGTGCGGCCTCTCGATTCGGTCGAGGAGAGAGTTTGGTCATCACCGATTTAAGGAAAAATGGGTCTTCACCGCTAAGTAGAGATTTCATCCCGATTCAATCGAGGAGGGGTGAATTCCAATCTCAAAATAAAAAGACAAAAAAGGAAAAAATTAATTGTTTAATTAGTGAAAGATTAAAATAAATGGAGAATAATTAAAAGGCAACCTTCATTCAACAGATGAGTTGGGGTGCCTAACACCTTCCCAACTCATAAAAGAACCCCCGAATCCGACCTTTGGTTCTCAGACAAAAAAGAATAATATTGGGTGACCAATCAAACCTGAATTTTTTGATTGGTGGCAACTCCAAAGATCTCAGCCTCTCAATAGTGTGAAAGCATTAATGTGGGGAGGAGATCGACCTGGACCGGCTATCGCACAACTGGTATGTCCCCCATATTTTCCTCATATCATCTTTATTCTGGGAGAGACAAAGTCCGTATTGTCGATGGTATTATGTCCCAAATTGCAGGCAAGGGTACCATCCATGTCTCTCCATCTATGCACTTGTCTACTATTCTTCATGTACCTAACATTGATAATCTTTTGTCCATTAGTAGTATTACTAAGTCCCTAAATTGTAGTGTCACATTCTTTACTACCCATTGTGTTTTTCAAGACCAGGGGACAAGGCGGATGATTGGCAGTGGTCGTGAGCAGAATAGACTATATCACCTAAATTATTCTCCTGTGATGCGTGGTCATCAATCCTCTTCAGGACACCGGAGTGATTTTAATTAGTTGATGCGATGATACTTTCGTTTAGGTGATCCATCATTTTTGTTTCTTAAACGAACGTTTCCTCAACTATTTGTCTCTTTATCTGATGTTTCTTTTAGATGTCAAACTTGTGAATTGTCTAAATATTGTCGGGTCTCATGCCCTCCTAGCACTTCTAAATGCAATTCGCCTTTCGAACTGGTTCATTCTGATGTTTAGGTCCTGCACCCATGACTTTCGTGTTTGGTTATAAATATTGTCTTTTGTCGGTGATTTTTCTCGTACAACGTGGGTATATTTGCTCAAGTACAAATATGATGTTTATGCTTCTTTTAAGGCCTTTCACAGGATGATATGCACTCAATTTGATGCTAAAGTTAAGATCATTCGCTCTGACAATGGTAGAGAATACCTTAATGGGCACTTATTCACCTACTTTATAAACCATGGCATTGTTCATCAAACCACTTGTATTCACACTCCTCAACAAAATGGCATGATCGAACGCAAGAATCGCCATCTCTTTGACATAACTAGATCCCTTCTCCTTGCCATGCATGTTCCCACATATCTGTGGTCAGAAGCCCTACTTCCCGCTGCCTTTTTTATGAACCGCATGCCCTCACGGATATTGGACTTCAAAGTCCCCCTCGGCATCCTTTCCCCTACATCTCCCCATTTTCCTCTCACCCAAAGTGTTTGGGTATGTCTGCTTTGTGCATGTGCCCAAACCCGACCGCACTAAACTTAACCCCAGTGCAGTCAAGTGTGTTTTCCTTGGGTATTCCCCCACTCAGAAGGGTTATAAGTGCTACCATCCTCTTTCTAAGAGGAAATTTGTGTTTATGGATGTCTCTTTCTTCGAGGATGTCCCGTACTTCTCTCCTACAAAGACTCCTCTTTAGGGGAAGACTGTTGATTTTGAAGAGTTGTCTTTGTTTCCTCCATTTCCTTTGTCCCTTCCTGTTTTTTATGATATTTGTGATTCTCCTGTGGATGCTCCTTGGTTGACATTAGGAATGAGAAATTGAAAGATTTGCAAGTTTACTCCAGGCGCCTACGACCTATGTCTCACGCCCCCTGCCAGGATTCTACCCCAGATTTGGATCCCTCCAACTCAGGTAATGTCTCTGATCCCTCACCTGTTAATGGTTCTGAACTCCCTATTGCAATTAAAAAATGTGTTTTTTTTTTTTTATTAGAAAGGGTGTTAGATCTTGCACTCAACACCTTATCTCCAACTTTGTCTCCTATAACTCCTTATCTGCTTCATATCGTGTCTTTGCTTATTCCTTGTCGTGGATTCCTTTGCCTTGTAGTGTATATGAAGCTCCTGTTAATCCTAAGTGGAAGAATGCAATGAGTGAAAAAATGGGAGCCCTTCAGAAAAATGGCACATGGGAGCTTGTGGATCTTCCGAATGGTAAAAAGTCGGTTATATGCAAATGGATTTTTACAGTGAAACACAAGTCTGATGGATGTGTGGAAAGATACAAGGCAAGACTGGTAGCAAAGGGACCCAAACCCATGGAATTGATTACCAAGAGACCTTTGCTCTTGTGGCAAAAATGAACTTCATCCGTATTATTCTCTCGCTTGCTGCTAATCAAGACTAGCCCCTTCATCATGTGAAGAATGCATTCCTTCATGGAGAATTAGCAAAAGAATTCTACATGGTTGTCCCTCCTAGTTTCAGCCTTCCCATATACAAGGAAAGGTTTGAAAACTCAAGAAGGCTCTATATGGGTTAAAGCAGTCTCCTCGTGCCTGGTTTTAAAGGTTCAGTGGAGTCATGAAGAAACAAAGATACACTCAAAGCCAAGTTGATCAAACTCTATTTATCAAACATTGACAAGAAAAAACCACTACCCTTATAGTCTATGTGGATGACATAGTATTGATAGGATCTGATAAAAAAGAAATGAAGAGGTTAAAATCTCAACTGGCTACAGAATTTGAGATCAAGGACTTAGGGCAGTTAAGGTACTTCCTTGGCATAGAAGTTGCCAGATCTAGGAAATGAGGAATTTTTATCTCTCAAACGAAGTACTTCCTAGACCTCCTAAGAGAAACAGGCATGTTGGGATGTAAGCCGTTGAATGCGCCACTAAAGCAGAATCACAAGCTAGCAGAAGATGGTGGAGAACCTCTCAGTAATGCAGGAAGATATCAAAGGTTGGTCGGTCGTCTGATTTATCTCTGCCTCACTCGCCCTGATAAAACTTATGCAGTGAGCCAGTTTATGCATGCTCCAAAAATCTCTCATCAAGAAGCAGTTTACAATATTTTCAGGTACTTGAAATCCTCTCCCGAGAAAGGGATTCACTTTGGTTGTCATGGGCACTTACGAGTGGAAGCTTGCATAGATGTTGATTGGGTAGGATCCATGGATCCATATCCGACAGACGATCCACGTATGGTTACTGCATGATTGGTGGGGAAAACCTTGTTACTTGGAGAAGCAAAAAGCAAGCAGTTGTGGCTAGGTCTAGTGTAGAGGCTGAGTTCAGAGCCATGGCTCATAAGATATGTGAATTGTTACGGGTGAGAATTCTCTTGAGAAGAACTTGGGTTTCTAGTGAAAAAGCCTATGAGCCACTACTGTGATAACATGGCTGCAATTAGCATTGTCCACAACTCTGTCCAACATGATAGGACCAAACATATTGAGGTTAATCAACACTTCATCAAAGAAAAACTAAGGTCTAGATAAATTTAAATTCCCTATGTGAATAGTAGTGACCAACTTGCAGATGTTCTCACCAAAGGGATTCCGAGTCATCGCTTACTTGACATTCTTAGCAAGCTGGGCATGTGTGACATATACACCCAAGCTTGAGGAGGAGTGTTGTATAATGTAATGGGCCCATGGCCCTATAGCTCACTTGTTAGCTCTCCTTTTATGTCTTCTCTTGTATGTGATTGTGCGTGTCACGCCCCAAAATTCATATTTTTCCAAAATCTTGAGGTGCGACGTCATAGCAGATTGAATATGGTCAAAATATCATTCATTCCTTTCTCTTTATTACACAAACCATATTATCTTACAGAGCCAAAACTAAAACATTCACTTCCAACTAAACATATTTACAGTCAAAGTTCTTAAACACTGTACATCCTATCATCCAAAATATTGAGACTGGTATACCTCCCAAAATCCAGCTCTTATCTCCTTGCTCCTTACGAACCCAACAAAAAAAAACAAACTATCTCCACTACTATAGTTCACTCTACAAAATAATAGAGATGGAAGGAATGAGCTCAACAGCTCAGTAAGTAAAAATCATATTCAATAGGGTTCATAACTAACCAAAACATGTGATGAAATAACCAATTCAGATAAAAATCAGCAAAATGCTAAAATTAATAAACATAACTGAACACTCATATAGATGCTCAGACTATAATATAACTAAACGGCACTGAATACCGAGTACCACCCCTCATGACTGTTGTCAATAGAGGCCACTCATTCTCATTGATCAAATGAGTTCCACTTATACCACTTGGCCAAGGGTTCACTTGTTTGCCTGAAGGCATGATATTCTTTTCACTGAAGTCCTTAAATCAGCATGCACATATACACATATATTCACTTGAAATTGCTTTCACTCTTGGCATCACTATTCAAATTGTAATATAGATTTCAGACTTCTATAAATCAAATCTCATTTACATTTACATCTACATTTATATCTTACTTAAAAACTTAATTAAACCACTGAAATATAAATCAAAGATATCAAGTATCATATTTAATTCCAGATATGTTTTGAAGGATTCTGTCAATGAGAAACCAAATAGGGTTTCCTTAATTAAGTAAGGATTCAAATAGATTTCCAATTAGCAACCCTAATTCAGACATGATTTGGTTATAAAGAAGTATGCTATCAAATAGAAACCAAATAGGGTTTCTTTAATCAAGTAAATAATTGCATAACCCTGATTTAGACATGATTTAATAAAAAATACAGATTGAAAACCTTATTTCAAACTCCTGTAGTAACATTCAATCAAAAACATCTTAAATCCCAAATCAATTTTACAAGAGACTAAAACCCTAAATAATATGATTACTTACTTTCTGTTTGCAGAATTTGTTTCAGCAAAGCAACCAACTCATTTCCTCCTTTCTTTTCTTTTCCTTCCTTTCCTTTTCTTTTCTTTCCTTCTTCCTCTACGTACTGTTCTGTTCTGTTCTCTTTGTTTGTTTTTTTCTTGTTGCTGAGAACAAAACAAGAGAGTTTTCAAACTCTCAACAGCTGTATGGTTGGGTGGTTTCACTTCCACCCAACACATGTCTTTAACTTTTCCCTATTTCTAATTTAACCCTTGTACTCTTCTTTTATTCTTCATAAGCCTTAACCTCAAATAGATAATAATTAGCCTCCTTAATCACCAATTAACTAATTACTTACTTACTAATTATAATTAATAATAAAAATTAACCTTTATTATACTTAAGCCCTTAATCTCAAAATAGATTATAATTAACACTTTAATTACTGATTAATCAGCTAATTCATCACTAATTATAATTTGTAATAAAAAATTAATATATTTTTTTTCTCTCTCCAAAACCTTCTCTACATTAGACCGGTCATTTCTGTTACTGTCAAAATTTAGAAATTATGCTCCGATTAATCGATATTATGATCTGAAGTCTAAAAGTCTTAGGGTTACTTAGGGTCTCTTAGGGCCACACCTTCTACTATAAGTATGCATACCTAAATATATTTTCTTAACTCGGATATTTAAATATGATAACTATATTTATACCTAATAACACATTATTGGTTAATCAGAAGTCGGGTCATTACAGTGCGCCTTAGGCTCACCCTTTGTATTCCCCAAGTGATATAAATATCATTGAGATGAGTAATCCCTAGATAACTCATTCTCTCTTTTCCATTTTCTTCTTCTTCTCACTCTCTCAAACCGTAACTAGCAAACCCTACCAATCAATATGTCTATAGGAACCCTAGGACTCAATCCTAGAAGAGGAGGATTAGGAGGAAAAGTCAGAAGGTCAAGCTTAGAACCACTCCTAAAATGGTTAGGAACCACAAGGTCAAACCCATTATCAGAACCATTTGGATGAGGAAGGAAGACCTTAAGGGCTTCAGTTAGCCCTAGCCTATCATAGCCTAGGTTGTACTTAATTACTATATTTATACCTAGTGTTATGCTTCATGTGTATATTAGTAGCTTATATGATTTCTTTGTTTATTTTTCCTTGTTTTAAGATTAGTTATTTTTGGTGTGTTTTTCTATTTCAGTTATAAGTTATTTTCCTTAGAAAAATTAAAAATCAAAATTTTGAAAAGTTATTTTTGATCTTGTTTGCCTTTGCATGACTTGCATCTTTTACATTCCTTGCATAATCTATAATTCTATACTTGTTCAAGGCTTAAACATGAACTTAGCTGATTGAGGATATAACACCAACCTTAGTCTTTTGGTAGATTATAACTCGACTAGTTTCCTTTTTCACAGTTAGAGACTTATTTATATGTGTTATGCTTTACTATTGTCAGAAAGGTTTTAAGATCTCTACCTGAGAGATTTCAACCTAAGGTCACGGTCATTGAAGAGAGCAAAGACATTGATGCTCTCAAAATTGAAGAATTGGTTGGTTCACATAAAACCTATGAACTAAATATGCACCTATCTAAGAAACCAAAAACTACTGCCTTGAAATCCATCAAGGAATTTGTAGATGGCTCAAATAGTGATTCTGAGTTTAGTGAAGAAGACATGGCTTTGCTTACAAAGAAATTCAATAAAAATCTGAAAACAAATAAAAGATTTAATCGTAAGGACAAAAAACTTTTGAGAAGCCCAAATCCAAGCACTTTAACTCTAAAAGTGCAGACAGAAAATCTCGGAGTGTTTAGTGCTATGAATGTCAAGGCTATGGCTACATCTTGCTTGAGTGCTCTAATAAGAAGAAATCAAAGAGCAAAATGAGGGATAACAGTGAATCTGATTATGAGAAGTCGAATAGTTCTTCTTGTGAGAAGACTAAGAATTATATGGCCTTAACTGTCTCCACAACTGGGATTAAAGAGTCTTTTTCTACCATGAGTGTGAGTGACCAATTTCAAAAGTGTCAAGTGTCTGATACTCAAAAAGATGGTGAGAATGGTGAGGAGAGTCAAAGTGGCTCGGATTCTGAGGGAGACCTCAAGACAACTTATAAAGAGCTATTTGAGGAGAGCCTTAAGCTGAAAAATGCTAAAATTTCCTTGATCAAAAAGGTAAAATCAATGGAAAAGAAAATAGATGCCTTTGACCTATTGACTTCCGGGTTGAAAGCCCTTGTGTCTCATCTTGAGGAAGAGAATGCTTCCCTCCTTATCAAGGTTGAGGTTCTTGAATTTGATTTACATGTTTGTCTTGATCACAAGACAAGTCTTGAAGTCAAGATAGTTGATCTTGAACAAGACCAGAGGTGTGGAGATGTGAAGGATACTCTATACATGTCGAACACTGAGACTAAAAGGCGTCCTCATGCTAATGGGAAAGACCCTTCTTCACTAAAATTCATTCCTACATGTCATAAATGTGGAGGGTCATATTAGGTCTCGATGTCCTAAACTTCAGAGTACTCCCAATCATGGTTCTAGAATCAAAATAAAGGTCAAGAGAATCTCAAAAGGAGAGTTGAGGTCCTAATAGATAGGTCTAGGAGGTTGAGTGAGGATCTGATTAGAATCGCTCACAACTCTAGACAGTGGCATGGTCAGGACACTCTTTATGCTAGATATAGAGGAGGTAACAGGGAGAACCAATATGCCTGCCGAAATCCTATGACTCAATCATGGAAGAGGAGGATCAGGAGAAAGAGGCAAAAGGTCATGCCTGAAACCTTATCTAAAATGGTTATAGACCACATTGTCAATCCAATTATCAAAACCATTTGGATCACTTAGCCCTATCTGCCATAGCCTAGGTTATGATTTCCCTGGTATATCTTTACCTAGTGCCATGTGTATACTAGAAGTTTATTTTCACTAGTATTTATTTTTTTTATTTTTGGTGTGTTTTGCTTGTTTTGTTATTTTGAAAAATTCAAAAAATTGAAAAACAATAAAATCTAAAAATATTTTTTTCATGTTTGTCTTAGCTTGACTTTCATGATTTTTATTTTCATACTTATCCAAGGCTTAACATGATATTGTTTACTGATTGAGGATATAGCACCTACTTTAGTCTTTTGCATAGTTACTAGAGCGAGAAGCGAAAACGAGAAAAGCGAAAGCGAGAAGCAGGAAGCGAGACTCAAAAAAAACCTTACGAAATGGGAAGCGAGAAATGAGATACAAGCTCCTCATTCCCATTATGTTATTTATGGGTAGTTATTCCTTTGATTTTATCTTACATGAGATTTTTGTAGAAAAGTAGATGTCTTAGGTTTCAAACCGACGATACTTGCTTAGAGTCTACACCCTAGGCTATAGAATGTGATCTACCACATCACTTCACACATACAGCTTTCTTTGACTACTAGATGAAACGTGATGGAAGCGAGCTTCCTAGGAAGAGAGTCTGTTCGAGGAAACGAGCTTCCTAGGAAGCGAGTTTGTCCGAAGAAGCGAGTTTGGAAAACGAGCTTCCCACCTTGTACATAGCTTCCCGGCAACTATTGGTCTTTTGGTTAGGCTAAAAATTAGACTAGTTTCTTTTTTCACAAGTTAGAGACTTATTCATGTGTGTATGCTTTGCAACTTGACATGCCCTCTAACTGATTCTATTAAAAGGTCTAAGTCCCCAACCTGTAGGTGTCTGGTTTATCCCTAACAGCCCCTAGGATGACTGAGTCTAGAATGACCATATGTTAGTCATCCCATTTTGTGTATCCTCCATGTTTTTCACCATGGAAAGGGTTACCTGTAAGTATATGTGTAGCTGTTGTTGGATAAAAATAATAAAAATGTCTGCCTAACTTCCAAGTGTGAAAGCTATCATGAAAATGACCAGGGATACTTTGTGAGTTAGTAATGAAAGCCATTATTGCCCAAAAGAGAGGGCTACCTGCTTATGTGTGTGAGGGGGAGTTTTGCTAAGCACGGAGAAAGAGTTTATGCTTTATCTGAGGGGGAATCTTATTTTAAATTGGTTATATTTTTCCCGCTCGATAGTCCCCGTTGTCTACTTTAGCATAATTGTATTGTGGTTGCCTTGATATTCTTTTGTTCTATATTGATATATTTTTTTGAGTTGGCTTCCTACCTACCTTTGACATTTCGTGCCAAAAAGGGGGAGAATGTAGGGTCTTTACCCTAGTTAAGTACATTCCTTGCTTACCTTGCCTATTTTAAGTTTGATATTCCATACATACTTCACTGGGTTTGTTAGCATGTGCAGGTTTGCAAACAAGTCTTACATGATAAGAGCTTATAAGTGTAACTTTTCAATTGGTATAATGTAATATTTCTTAAAGTCATGTAATGACCTAATTTACCGTTTTGATTGAGAGTAAGTTTATGTCGCATCATGTACTTCAGTTTATGTTTTGCCACGGAATTGCCAAAGGGGAGATTGTAAAGTCATATTTTGTATTGGCCAATTTCGGTGTCAAAAGAGTGTCTAGTTGGGTGTCCAAGTCCTATCCGTTAAGTTGATCAAGTTTGTGAAGATGAACCTTAAGGGTTCGACTGAAGAACATTCCGCTGAAAAGTTTCGCTCACGCATTTACGATGGTAAGTGACTTAGATACCTTATACCCTAGGTAAAATTGACTTAGAAAATGTTATATATACCCTAGGTAACTAGTCATGTGCTTTCCGGGAAGTTCAGTAGTGAAAAACAATTTTTTCACAGAAACTATTGAAACTATTGGACAACCGTTCAAACGATGCCAGATTTACAATTCAAAGACCTTTCCAAAATACAAAACCGTTCGACGAATTGACCATCATTCGAACGGTGCCAGGAAAGCAATAATAAACCTTTACCCGTAGCCAAAACCATTCGAACGGTCTAGGTACCATTCGAACTATCCAGAGTTTGTTCGAACGAACCTAAGACCGTTCAAACAATGGGTGCGTAAACAGTGTTCTAAACACTCACTCTGATTTTTGTCTTTCCTATTTAAACAATTATTCCCTAAACCCATGAGGGTTTTAGTTTGAGAGAGAATATTTTGAGTGCCCTAGGGTATCCCAATACCTATTGGTTGAGATCCAAATCTTCTCCTCTCCACTCATCTCTAGAGAATGCCAGCTTAGAAAAACTTGATTATCTTGGTTGTTGTGATTTCCCATTGTGGTAGAAATCCATCTAGAGGATTGTTAAGCCTATCAACACCTTTAAACTCAATCTTTTGAGTGTTGGCAGGTGTGATCCGAAGCCGTCTTCGACGGAGATCGATCGAGATTATATATAGAGAAAAATTAAATGCACAACACCAATTTTGATAAAAATGAGCAAGCTTTATTGATATGTTAAAAACTAACAAACTAGGATGACTTGAACAATGAAATTAAAAAGCGCCCCTTGGGCCAACACATTAACTAGACCGGATGAGACTGGGCCACCTTGGCCATTTTATTGAAACAAAGACTGACTCAACAAAAAGACTGACTTACGAAAGAATTAAACAAAAGCCTACTAAGACCGACATAACTTGATCAAGTGACTACTCATGAAAAAATGAACATTTCAGTCAAGGATATGTGCTACAGACTCAATCTCAGGATCCGCTCTTAGTTGAAAGAGCGAAATGAAATAAGCTCAACAGGATGATGATTGAGGATGATGGTGAGGATCGAAATGATGGGCACGAAGCACTAGGACCCTTGAAGACATGCAGGAAAGATCAATATAGATTAGTCATGAAGCACAGATGATCAACTAAAAGTTATTAGATTAGGGGTATTGCCCTTTGTCCAACCATGAGATGAAGATTATTACCAGCAACTTTAGCATGATGTTTGATGAAGGACATAGGAAAGATCAAGATTGATTTGAATATGAACAAACAATGATCACATGAAAGCCATTAGATGAGGGGCATTGCCCCTTGTCCAGCCATTGGATGGTCAAGATTGAATTTGATCATGGCATTCCTATGATCAGAGGGAAGCTATTTGACGAGAGGGATTGCCCCTTGTCCAGCTAAGAAGATGTGCCATATATATAGCATGAAGAATGATGGAAGTGAATGGCCCTAAAGCTAATGCACACACCATTCTTTTTGAATTCTTGCAACATAAATGGGGTGAGTCAACTCGCCATGTGTGACTGGTAAGTGGATAAGATGGGTCCAATGCACTTAAATGGGTATTGGGGTCCAAAGCCCGTTGAGTCAAGAATAAATGGGTTGATGGATTGTCCATACGATCCATTTGGAATCTAGGATTTGAACCTCACACTTATGTCTTATTGATTTATTGCCATGCACTAGATGAGGTAACAAACAAGGCTCACAAAAGCTCCCAAGGGAATTCGGTATAGGGATAGGATTATCATTGTACCTAAAAAATGATGAGGGAGCAGGGTTAAACCATTAGCAGAATAGGGATAAGGTTATCCCTCCTTAGGGGTAGCCCTTGGTTTAGATCCAAACACACACCTAATGACTATATGCTCATGCTTATGTATGCAAGATTTGACTCTAAGGTTTAAAGGGACACTGGACCATATATGCGCACGCCGACACAGAGTAATTAAACCAAGTGCCCACAGGGTCGATTGGTACAAACGGAAAAGACCAATCACATTTACTGGAGATAACCATCCCTTGGTCTACAACCAGTACTTTCCATACATCTTTGGGCTCCAGCAATGGGGTTAACAATCTCTCGATTAAATTTCAAGTTTCTCTTATGGTTTCCCTATTTTAATTCAGACTTAAGGCCCATCTTAGGATGTGAATTTCAACTCAAGTTTCTTTTTCACTCACCTCAATTTTCTCTCCAAAATAATTAGCTCTTTATGGGGTGCTTGGGTGATTACAACAAATTCCGCATGATGCAACTCTTAGATTAGCAACTCTTCTCCCACTTTAAAGGTAGTCTTCATCTATATTAAATAATTAGTCCGAAAAACCTCTTGTGATATGATCCAAATTATCAACACTTCAATAAAAAGTTGAAAACAAGGGGAAAGAACCACTTTGAGGGGGTTAGTTCTCCAAAGCTCCAACGAATAAGATTTTCTCATTAAAATTCTACCGATCTAAACACCTCCCTACACAACTATTTATAAGATAACTACCCAACCCATTACCCCACTACAACTTATCCACTACATAACATGAACAACACACAGTAACTTCCAATAACCACTTCATAGCCACACGTAACTACTACTATCCCAAGTAATAAACTCCACTACTTATAAACATGTAACTAACTACTTCATGGATAACTCCACGTGGTATATAAGGATCCTATCATTCCACGCTCCTTAAAAACAACCTTGCCCTCAAGGTTGAATGTTAGGGAACCAGACTGCCATGTTCGTCCATGAAACCATCTCTTAGACTATCGCCAATATTTTCGCCATTCTCCATTGGCCATTCGCCCTCCATGAGAAATAGTTGTTTCACTTTGCATTGGTGACCCTGAAAAAAATGCTCATCGCAGTTGAAACATAGGCCCTTGCTTCGTCTTTCGGCCATTTCAAGCGGAGAGAGACGCTTAATAGTCACAGTATCAGACATAGGAGTAGGCTTGGATGTAGGCCCTGCATTCTGAAAATTAGTAGGAAGAGATAGAGCTTGATTTTCTGGTAACAAATATCCCATGTTAGATCAGCCTGCATTTTGTGAAGCCGTCACTTTGTCTTCAACCATCCTCGCTGAACTTGTAGCTTGGATTAAGGATTCGGGACGGAGTAAGTTCACTTCAAAGCGTATTTCATCCTTAAGCCCACTGACAAAACAATCAATCATATATGATTCTGGCAATCCAACCATAAGGTTAGCGAGTCTTTCAAACTCGTTTTGAAAATCCTGGACTAGCCCTTTTTGGTGCAATTTTGATAGGACGTCAACAGGTTTCTCAAACTCTGTAGCACCGAATCGTGTGCAAATAGCCCTTGTGAAATCATTCCATGACCAAGATTCAATAGTTTTTTCCATCCAATGGAACCATTGCACAGCTTGACCCTCGAGATGGATAGAGGCTAACAAAATCTTGTCGGGAAACCGTAGTCTTGTTATAATTGAAAAACTATTGGGCTTGATAAACCCAACTGATTGGGTCAATCCCATTGGAAAGCGGAAAATCAACCCGTGTATACTTAGTTTGAAAGGTAGAGGAAAGCTGTGCACCTTGATCAGATGTAGAAAAATTTGGTTGAGCAGAATTTGAAGATGCGTGTGCCTTACAGACATCGGGCGCAAGTAAGTCTTGCAACATTCCTTTTACATCAACCATGTCTTGTTCGTGCTTCGCTATCATCTCAGAAATTGTTCGATCAGTTCTAGATTGGTGCTCATTCAATGCCAAAATAGTTTGATCAATCCAAGCTTGTTGTTCTCGATGCACAGCCAACTCGCCTTCTAAACGAATAATTGTCTCTTGATGTCGTGCAGCCATGATGGATCAATGGCTCTGATACCAAAAGATATGATTCAAATTATCAACACTTAAATAAAAAGTTGAAAAGAATAACAAGAGGGAAGAACCACTTTGAGGGGGTTAGTTCTCCAAAGCTCCAACGAATAAGATTTTCTCATTAAAATTCTACCGATCCGAACACCTCCCTACACAACTATTTATAAGATAACCACCCAACCCATTACCCAACTACATAACATGAACATCACACAGTAACTTATAATAACCACTTCATAACTACAAGTAACTACTACTATCCCAAGTAATAAACTCCACTACTTATAAACATGTAACTAACTACTTCATGGATAACTCCAAGTGGTATAAAAGGATCCTATAATCTTGTTATTACTTATACGTTTTATTTTTCTTTTGGTATTCTCTATCCATCGAGCAGGCCCACAGTAGTTTTGATTTAATTTATGCCCATTGAGACATTTTCTAAATCCAAGAAATTAGAAAACAAAAGAGAAGTTTCCATCGCGTCATCCAAATTCCAAAGTCCCCACCGTTGATGTATGGATCAAGTTAATGCTATTACATTTCAAGCTTTTGGACATAGTAAATGTGTTTTGATAACAAACAGTACAGATTTGAGAAACATGGTTCAAATAGGAGGACTACTGCAACAACTTACAATTTCCTTTAACTAATTTGGAAAAGAAAAGATATGAAGGATGGATCACACTTACCAAATGGTAAAGTTTATTATACAACTCAAACAGTAATATCAAAGAAAATATATGAACATTAAGAAATGGGAAGAAATGAAAGAAAAAACTGTATTAATGTAAAATTCCGGAAAATATATTAAGCTATCATTCGAGAAATGAAGAAAAGATCAATTTTGACAAAATTAGCACCAAAAAAAATCGACTATTATAAGATCTACCTCTTGAAGTCTGTTTAGCAGATATGTTTTAAACTGACGAGAACCACGTCCCATTGATGTAGGATCCAAACTATGAGCCCTCTCAAATGCATGGAAGCGACCTAATTGAATGCATGACAACAAAGTAAGGTCAAAAAACAAAGGAAACATTTGGTCATTGCCTTTACAAAAACAAAAAAGACTTTTCTTGATGCATGATTCATTGTATGTGTTTTGATCATGTCAAATATCTTCAGTTTAAATAAGATACAAAACATGGTGCATTTTGATGAACAATAATGTAACTCTATTCATCACTCTTTTCTTCTTTCCAGATACACATGAAACTCTAGTCCTTACTTGCAACAAGAAATGTCATATGAAAAGTATATAGTTGTGCAAAACACCTATTATTGAAAATAGTGTCACTTGAGTTAGTATTTTGTCATGTTACTCCATAGCTACTTTATGTTTAAAAGGGTTAGGGTTCCCCCTCAATTCATCTCAAAAATCTGGACATTGCTATAGGCATGCTAAGCCTACTCCAAGGAGTATAAAAAAGCAACGTAAACACATTGGATAACATTTTAAAAAAAATCTGGACAAGGCTATATCATTACTAACCAAATTATCTAGGTAAAATTGGGAATAGAGAACGGAAATTGCAGGAGATAAATTATTAACATTGTTTAACAGAAATCACGCTATCCAAATATGAGCCAACAAAAATAGAACTAGATTAAATAAATGAGTGATACTATTAGAATCAATCAATCCTTACAGAGGTAGGCGACCCTTGGGTTGTCTTTCTTAAGTTCATTAGCGACACGAAGGGCAGGAACTATAGAATGGAGGGCTGGGGGAACGACTTCACTATCCTCTGCATCATCGATCATTGTAGCTTGCCTGAACGGGGATTTCGTAAGCATGTCACTCTTCGTTCCACTGGAACTCGCCATTTCTGGCAAAACAACCGGTGGAAGCAGCAATCAAGAGATTTCCACTTCTTCTTCTTGTTAGGGTTAGGGTTAGGGTTTAGCTGAGAAGTAGTGCAACTATAAATGGGAGCCGATGATAGAAAGGGAAATGGAGGAGGATGAGCGAGAATGCTCATCTTTAAGGACGGAGAGATTATTCGGGTTTCTCTTTCTCCAAGGGCAAGAAAAGAATGAAAGAACCCAAAACTTTTTTACAACTCTCCCTGCAGAGAATGGAATACTCTCAGCCTTTTCCTTTACTGCAACCACTTTTTGTTTTTTGGTTGAAATGATATCGCAATCGCTATTAAAGACGGAACAATTGAGAAAGCTCAGGGGTGTGCGTGGTTAAAGGCTTGATTGAGGGGACTGTGTGTGTGAATGTATGGTTAGTTATCCAAAAAAAAAAAAAAAAAATATTTGAGAAAGCGCAGCTATGATTTCCCAAGCTTTCCTGTTCCAAAAACAAAGAAAATGTACCCAACGTACGCTTTTCTAAAACAAACAAACCGTACGCTTTCTTGTCTTTAAGCAAGCGCTTGCTTGGAAGGAGGGCCAGGTATGTTTCTGTGAAAACATACTGTTATCACCCCCTAGTTTTTAGAAAAAAAATTTTAATATGAAAAAACTGTTTTTAGGATATTTTTATTATTAAAATATTTTTAAAAAATTAATATTTTTTCTAAAAATCAAGGATGGATGGGTGAACCTTATAGGTGGGTGAATCTTAACCACAGTTAAAAAGGTGTCAAAGGGACATGTGGCGACCTCGGGGGATAACCGGATTTGCCTTGGTAACATTTGTGTGGAATCTCGTGGAACACATTGTTATTTGTTAACGGCATTTTAATAAATATAACCATTATAGATGGTATTTTAAATTTTTGTTTCTTACTTTGATTTTATAACGAAAATGCCACCAAGTGTGTTTTAGGTGGCTCCTTCTAGCATGTTCTAAAACGAAATCCTTGCTGAAGAAAACAAAAACTCAAGGACGAGAAAGATCAAGGAATGCCTTGCATTGGGCCGACCGAAGCTAGTTTGAGTACAATCCATCTTATTTATCACAGGTCTAAACCCAACTCAGCCCGAGTTCAAACAATGAAATAAGGTCCAAACTCAACCCATGTACAAAAAAATAATGAGTTCAGGTTCAGCTCAAGTTAGCCCGTACTTAGATCATGCTTATCCTATATGAGCCAACTCATAATCAACAATAAGGTGATGTGCTCTCTCTTGTTAATAGTTTTGTTTTAGTCCTAACATCTGTTTTAGCATTACTCATCCTATAATATTTTATGGAAGTACATTTAATGTATATATTTTTTAATTTATTAATCCATATATATATATGTGAGTTTGGGCTGACCGGGCTCTACAAGCTGGGCCAAGGTCAGTCCAACCCAGCCAAACTCAACTCTCAACTCTAGGCTTCTAATTGAGCCCAGACCCAACCCAATCTACAAAACCTAGTCCAGCCCATCCTTAACATGGTTTTGGTCAACGGGCCGTGGCCCAACCCAACCCATTATGCAACCCTACTTGCAAGCTCATGCCTATTTACTAGGGCAGCACATTGGGTCGTGCCGATAGATGCACGATCTCCCTGACCCCACCGAAGTTAAGAGTGGATTGGGTTGAATATAGGCTTAAGTCGCCGCCCTACCACCGAACGCTTATAAATATATTCTATTACATCCAATTTTACATAATATTTATGTATTAAAAAAACAAAGTAAAATAATGACCATATATGATAACAATTGAAAACCAATGTTTATGTCAATTTTGGTGGGATCACATTTTCTCTTCATCAAAAACTGTGATGTTCTTGGTAGTACAATTAACATTGATTAGTGTTGTGCCCAAATTGCATTGTAATATTGTTATAAGCACTCAATTTTGCCTTGTTATAGGCCCTATTAGACTTTTTGGGACTAACAAGAAAGATTTTTTTTTTTTTTAATAAGAGACACTCAAAGGAAGAGGAGGGTCTGGTGGACCCCTACCAGTTTATTAATAAAGAAAAAAATG
The DNA here is from genome assembly GCA_015143295.1 of Tetracentron sinense. NCBI lineage: Eukaryota > Viridiplantae > Streptophyta > Magnoliopsida > Trochodendrales > Trochodendraceae > Tetracentron > Tetracentron sinense. The sequence continues at coordinate 41,645,378 of CM026553.1, read as the reverse complement.
GGGGATATAAAACCTTACCCCTATAAAGACCCAAAAAGAGGGGGGGATATAAAACCTTACCCCTGCAAAGACACACAAGAAAAAAAATAGGGGGGGTGGGACATAAACCTTACGCCTACACTGACAAACCTACCTAACAAATCTACAATAGAATTCAAGCACTTTTAACCAATCTAACATTACTCAACCCTGCATTGTCAAGGAAAATAAGATAACTGAGCCGAAGAGGGCTATCCTGATTAGGAAAAAAATACCTGAAAAATGAGTGCTACAACCATGATTAACAAGAAAAACATCAACCATATTGGCTTCCCTAAAGATGTGATTAATAGCAAATATTCACTTGAGTTATCTTCTTGTTCTAATACCACACATTCCAAGGATGGTTAAAAGAACTCTTCCAAGCTTCCACGAGAGTTTTAGCATCAGATTTAACATCCACCTGAAGATAACCAAGCCTTGACAAAGATAAGATCATCAAGAAGAGCTCTAGACTTGGCAACATAGTTAGAACAATGCTCATAAAAAGCATAAAAGCAAGCAATCATCACTCTAGAGTGGTCTCGAATAATACCACCTCCTCCTGCTAAACCCGGATTAAAATATTCCTAAAAATTATCAAGTGCTCTTAAATAAAATTATCAAATATCATGGTTTTTCCAAAAAAGTGAACTATTTTGTCTAAAATTATTAATTGGGCCTTTTCATAATCAAAATGGTTTCTAAACTGTAAAAAAAATGGTTTAGGCTAATTGTGGAGCCACAAGTGACAACCATTTATGTGGGAACTTTAAGCACACCATTAGAAGCCTTAGCTTTCCCCTAGCTCCCTTAAGGCTTAGCTTTGAAGTAAGAAAAATCTTCTAGACTTAGTCATTTGAGGATAGAGGCTATTATCCAAACCCTCATAAGACAAGTCCTTCCTCTAGCCTACCCTTTCACTTCTTTGTTGTCGAGCCCCAAAGTCCCACCTAAGATAAAATGGAACCTTGTCACGTGACTTACTTATCTTGCAACAATCTTAGAAGCATTCAAGGCATACTAAAATGAGAGTTCAAAATTTTCTTTCCTCAATAACAATAATAGAGTCATCAACTTCAAAATTCATAACTAAAACTGAAATAACTATCTTAATCATCCATCATAATTCTCAACTTTCAATTTAAACCTAACATCATGCATAATAAAATTTTATTACAACTCTTCTAACATGAAATAAAAGTCTAATAAACTGAAATCAATAATACGAGAACTGATCAAAATCCTTCTCCTCTTCAAGATAATCACCTTCCAGTTCTTCTATGTATTCCTCCTCTATCCATGGTTCAGTTGCAACCTCAAACTCTGAAATTGTCGATAATGAAAATTCGATTGAACAACAAAACGCTCAACATATACAAATTCCTAGCTAACAATATTATAAACATTAATTTGACACATTTATCATGGTTTACAGAACAAGCATACATATATAAATTAGAGTACATAAACATTTTTACATTACAAATCTTACCTGTGCTTACTTTTCTCGTGAGTGACATCAACTTACAAACATTGTACAATAACTTATGATAACCCTTCATCATATATGTAAAGAGGCTGCAATATATATTCTTACAGAGGTACCGATTCTTAGCACGTCTTCCGGTGTGCACGGACTTACTTATAATTCACTTACTTAGACACTCATGTCATGATCTTAGATTGATGGTTCTCAGGCAGTGCAAAACTCAGTCATGCAATCATACTTGTGTACTTACTTATATTCTTACTTGTGATCATGATCTTGTCATGATGAGGAAGCCCGTCTCGAGGATCGCCGCCTGCTTTGCACCATGGTGGACTCCTATTTTGCCCCGGACGAGGACGGAGGTTTGGATAGCTAGATGTTATTGCCTTCCTAGATAGGATTTCTTATGTTCAGACTTGTGATTGTTGGTTGACTTTATAGTTTTACTGTTAACTTTGGCGATGACTATTGTTTTTGGTAGCTTTATGCTACATTTACTAATATATGTCCATGTTTGACCTGATGAATGAATGCTAGGTATTTGTCATCTCCTTACTGATCTCTATTATGCATGTCATATTCCTTGTTTATTTTTGGACATATTAACTTGTGGTACTAACCTATGCTTTGAGCTATTTTTGGTTGAAGTTTGGGGTCCCTTTATGTCTCTCATCGTTCTACCCCATTTTTCACAGTTTCTTGTTTGCATACATCCATTCAGACAGTACTATCTCTCCCATTTTTTCCATTCTATATTCCAATTTATGACATTGACGACATTCAACTTTAAGTTTGAGGTGGGGTACACATACATGCAATAAGTAGACATGCATAGCTCTTGATTTTGAAACTAAACTGTTTTTAGCTCCAAAAATTTTAATATGTTTAGTATAATCCAACTTTTATCCATGGACTTGAATTAAGAACTTGCGATCCCAATTATGCACAGTTTTAACCCTTGACTAAATGAATAAAGCTGAAAATTCTTCAAAAGTCAGTAGTAGACCTTGAAAACTTGCACTGGCACACTAAAACTTGTCTAGTGGGGTTTGACACCGAGTCTCTTGATTGGTAACTTTGTTAGCTCATGAAGAGTTAGATGACTTAGAGATTTAACACTACCATTGGTAACGAATTTAATGTGAAGAATTTTTATATATGTATGACAATAAGGTATTTGACCAAACCAATACTCCTCTACCTAGTAACTGGGCCTCATGCCTATTTAAGCATTTTGTTTCGCATCAAAAAGTAAGGAGTTTGGAATGGTCGTCTATCTTAGTGTGACTAGTTTAGGTTTGTAGCCTCTTTAACCCGAGTTATTAAGCCCTTAGGAGTGTTCTACACTTAGTGCCCTAAAACCTTCGGGTTTGGGAGTCACTAGCCTACAGCTCGCTAAATGGGTTAACTAGAAAGTTGGAGAAACCTAGATTCTGCATGGTCACACAAAAAAAAAAAAAAAGAGAGAGAGAGAGATATATATATATATATATATATATATATAATGACAATAATTTTGAATGGAAAGCCAAGGTAGTGTTCAAATTGATAAGAAATCTGATAATAAATGGGTCGACAAGCGAGACTTTAAGGGGACTAGGTCGAGATCACGCATTCGAGGGATAGATCACTTAACACCAAGGATCTGATGACTAATCTGAACTAAGCATCACACATTTGGAATTAGGTGAGATTGTGTGAGATTGAGAATGTGGGGTCAAAGTTCAAATCTGTTGATAAATTTAAGATTATATTAAATATATTGTGATTTAAAACATGTTTTCAATTTCGGTTTTAAGAGTTACATTTTTCTGACTAAACTCTAGAATGCAAGCTCATTGGTTAGTATCGAAGTTTGTGGGTATCTTCGCTGTAAACCCTCACGAGACTTTACTCGTCCACTAGGGCCACTTAGGGGTTTAAAAGGCTTGTTGCATATGCTAAATGCAACCGTGGATCCCATAAAAGGGGATATAGCTAGCATAGTTTAGTTTTTGTTTTCTTTGTTGCATTGTTCGAGGACTAGCAATGTATAAGTTTGGGGTTGTGATAGGTGCATAATTATACATAGTTAAGAACCTCAAATTATACATGTTAGTTCCTTTGAGCCCATTATAAAGCTGTTTTATGGTACTTTGGTTTCTTTCTCAATTTTAGGTTCAAATGAAGAAAAATAACTAACACGGCAGTGAATGGACCCTGAAAGCATAAAAAGTCATCACTCATGAGAAAGAAAAAGGGAAAATAAGAAGATCGGCAAAAATTTATGAGCTACGATCGTTCGTGGGATACCTACGATCGATCGTAGCCTACAATCGTTCATAGGATATCTACGAATGATCGTAGATTGGCGTTTCTCTTGAATTTCGTGCGTATAAAAGAAAAAGGAAAGAAACCCTAGGGAAAATGAATTCTGAGATATGAGGAAAGAGAAAAAGGGGCTGAAAGAGGGAATTCAAGGAGGAAAACAATAGTTAAAGGTTCTTCTTCAACAACCACGGAGTTCATCACTTTCGGGATGAACTAACTTCACCTTCTAGGGTTTTGATGGTATAAAGTCCATGTTTTAGTGTTGGCTTATTCCGGTGTCAAAACAAGTGAGTCTAGATGATTAGAAGTGTATCTTGTGTCATTGCCTTCAAGCATCCACGACAAGTGAAGTTGAAGACCAAAGAAGATCGGTTGAAGACTCGGTTGATCATATCATTCGTTTCACTCCTAGAATGGTAAGTGACCTAGATACCATGTTACCTTAGGTGGGAATTGACTTAAAATAAACCTAATATGATACCTTAGGTGGAAATGGTTTTAGACTAATCATATGGACCCTAGGTGATGAGATATGTAGTGCAAACCGTAGCTCGGATTTTGCTTGTCGGTGGCATATCTCCCAAACCCTAGCTCGGATTTTGCTCTATAATATATCAAATTGATCACGTCGAAAAGATATACAACTTTAGTGAAGGGAGGAAAAGCTGAAAATGAAGTTTTAAAAACAATTTTTAACCTCAAGGTCGACCCTGAGCACTTAGGGTCGACCCTGAGTCTCGAAAAAAATGTATGGTAAAAATGGCTAGAGAGTACAAATACCCAAGGTCGACCCTGGAAGACACTTAAGTCGACCCAAGTACACCTTTGGATTGACCCAAGTGTCTCTTAGGGTCGACCCTGATATGGGAATCTTACCAATTCGATTTTTTTGCCTTTTTTGGGTTTTTAGCAACTTCTAAGCTTGGTTTTTGGGTCTCTATTTAATGGGAACCCCTCTAGTTCGTGGAGAAAAACTTTGGGAGAGTATAGAGAGGGTTTTTTTAATATTTCTAAAGTTTATAAAAACTCTGGAAACTATTTGTTCCCCTCCCCTTTGTTAATCCTTCTTGCATCCTAGTTTTGCAAGCCAATGCTTCATTCTAGCTTGCTTGGACTTTCCCATTGATGGAGTCCATCTAGGAATTGCTTTTTATCAAACTATCAACCCATTTTGGATAGGACAACTTGGCCGGAGTGTTCTGGAGCCTTTGCAAAGGAGATCGATTCGAGAAGGATCGTGGATGTGTGATTTGGTCGATGGAATCCAAAGCAGTCATTGACGGAGATCGATCGGAAGATCGTGGTTGTTTTCGAGACACAAAGAAAAGTACGAGCGGCTACGGTTGATCACGGGACTTGTGAGTACGTGATGAGTTTTCGAGGCGTGGAGGACTAAGAACTGAAGGATCGTAGTGTCGAGTCCGAAGGAGTCAAGTTCGAATCTTGTAAGTTCTTGTTGACTTTGTCTTAGTAATATCTCTTGGCTAGATTAGGTCCCGTGGTTTTTCTCGGAAGGGTTTCTACGTAAAAATCATTGTGTTATGGTTTGCTTGTTTCTCTTTATTTCCGTATTTTAAGTTCATCATCTCCTAAGTTAATTACTTAATTGCTAAAATATTAAAAATGGCAGATAGAAGTGTAGGGAGACCTAACCAATCCTTGTGTTATGGTTTGCTTGTTTCTCTCTATTTCCATATTTTAAGACAAAAATCTTTTGAGAAGCCTAAGTCCAAGCACTTTGAAAACAAGAAACATCTTAAAAGTGTTGATAGTAAATCCCAAGGTGTTTAATGTTATGAATGTCAAAGCTATAGCCATATTGCCGTTGAGTGCTCTAATAAGAAAAGATTTAAGGGCAAAGCAAAGGATGATAGTGAATCTGAATCTGAGGAATCAGATAGTTCTTCTTGTGAGAAGACTAGGGGTTATGTGGCCTTCACTGCATCTCTAACTAGGATCAAGAATCTTCTTTAAATGCTATGAGTAACCAACACTATAGTGATGGTGAAGAGGATGATGAGAGTCAGAATGACTCAAATTTTGAGGGAGACCTCGAGGCAGCCTATGATGAGCTATTTCAGGAATGTTTAAAGCTGAAAAATGTTCAATTTTTCCTGTCCAAAAAGATCAAATCTATTGGAATAGAAAAAGATGCCTTAGACCAAGTGGCTTCAGGGTTGAGAGCTTTTATGTCACAGCTTGAGGAAGAGAAGACTTCCCTCCTTATAAGGACTCGGCTTTTTGAATCTGATTTACATGTTTGTCTTGATGAAAAGACAAGTCTTGAAATCAAGTTGGCTGATCTTGAGCAAAATCAAAGGTGTGGAGATGTGAAGGGAACTCCATCTCCCTGGAACACTGAGCCTGGTGCTAAAAGGCACCCTCCTGAAAATAGGAAGGACCCTTCAATTCATAAATTCATTCCTACATGTCATAAATGTGGAGTGAATGATCATATTCAACCCTCGATGTCCTCAACTTTGAAGAATGCTCAATCATGGTTTTGAGAACCAAAATAATCTTAATGGAAATCTTCAAAAGAGAGTTGAGGTCCTAGTAGAGAAGTCTAGAAGTTTGTGTGAAGATGTGATGAAAATTGCTCACAACTCTAGACAGTGGCATGGTCATGACACTCCTAATGCTAGATATAAAAGAGGTAACGGGGAGAACCATAATATCTGTCATCATTCTAGAACTCAATCCTGGAAAATGAGGAATAGGAGGAAGAGACAAAAGGTCATACCTACCTCAACTGAAACAATTAGAGACCAAAGAGTTAATCAAACTGTTAAAACCGTTTGGGTGAGAAAGGAAGACCTGAATGGCTTGACTTAGTCCATGCATGTCATAGCCTAGGGTATGCTATTAGTGTTCTATCTTGTCCTAGTGCTGTGATATTTGTGTATACTAGTAGTTTTTCTTTTTATTAGTTTTTATTTGCTTTGGTATGTTTTTCTATTTTCTTTATTTTGAAAAATCTCAAAAACATTGAAAAACTATAAAATCCAAAAAGATTGTTGTCATATTGCCCTTGTTTGATTTGCATGATCTGCATTCCTTGTGTGATCTTTATTTCTATACTTGTCCAAAGTTGAACATGAGTTTGTTGCTGATTGAGGATATATCACCTTCATAGTCTATTGGTTAGACTGAAAATTAGACTGATTTTATCTTGCACAGTTAGAGACTTATGCATGTGTGTATGTTTTACAATTTCACATGCACTCTGACTGATTCTATTGAGAGGTCTAATTCCCAATCTGTAGGTGTATGTCTTATCCCAATAGTGTGACCTTGGATGACCAATCTAGAATGACCATATTGTTAGTCATCTCCATTTTGTGTATCCTCCATGAGCAAAAATTGTTACAATGAAAAGGGCTACCTATTGAGCTAGTGTAAAAGTCACTATTGGATGCAAACAGTATGAAATGGCTACCTAGGCGGACAGTAGGTATTTATCTGGGTCATTAGAGTGAAAGCCCCTACTGCCAATAGTCAGGACTACCTACCTGGATAGTGTGAAAGCCATCATTGCATGAAAAGATATGTTTAGATAAAGAACATCTAAAGAAATCTTACAAAATTTGAAGGTATTTGACCAAAAATAAAAGAAAAATATTGAGTAAAATAAAATGAGCACCAAAATGTAAAAAATCAGCATATTTACATCTAACTAGGTTTGACTTCTAAGATTTATGTCTCCGGGAGTCCCCTTAGTGGTTAATGTCATATCCTTGGAAAGGGAAAAAAACCTTGATCTAATATATTGTCAGACCACCACTACACACATATTGCTTCACCTTTGAACTGTTCACTAAATGTGACTAAGTGAATTGACTATGCTTTAGCATTCCCTGACATTTAGTTAGATGTGTATCCTTAGTTGGACTAACTAAACATGTTCTTCATTGGATTTGTAATTTTAAATTACTACTGCTTGGAATGCTTTTGATGCATGTTTGTGTGGTCCATGATATCTTTTTTATTATGTGTTTCCTTATTGGTTGGCATGGGCCTTTCTAGCATGGTGCCCTGATTTTGGTGGTGTCCTTGATCTTAGGGGGAGAAGATCAAGTTGAGTTGTTGAGGGGGAGTTTGTGCTTTATATTTCTATTTTTATTCCCCGCTCTTTAGTCCCTGTATTGTCTGCATTTGATTAGTTGTATTGTGATTGTCTTGATATTTCACATGTGTTATATTGGTATATTTTTTGTGATATTGGCTTCATGACTACTTTTGGCAATTGTGTCAAAAAGGGGGAGAATGTTGGGTATAAGTTCCCAAGTTCAGTACATTCCTTGCAATACTTGTGTTTATGCATTTTCATATTCCAGACATGCTTCACTTGGTATTTTGTTTATGAGCATGTGCAGGTGCAGGGTTGCAACAAACATATTTTACTTAACAAGAGGTTCAGTGTCTTCATTTAAGATGATTTGTCAATTGGTGTCATGCAATAATGTTGGAGTCATGGAATGCCCTAATTCACCGTTTTGATGTGTTTGGGTGAGTTTGTGTCAAGTCATGTACTTCGGTTTGGTTTTGTCACGGAATTGCTAAAGGGGGAGATTATAAAGTCCATGTTTTAGTGTTGGCTTATTCCGGTGTCAAAACAAGTGAGTCTAGGTGATTAGAAGTGTATCTTGTATCATTGTCTTCAAGCATCCACGGCAAGTAAAGTTGAAGATCGAAGAAGATCGGTTGAAGACTTAGTTGATCATATCCTTTGTTTCACTCCTAGAATGGTAAGTGGCCTAGATACCATGTTACGTTAGGTGGGAATTGACTTAGAATAAACCTAATATGATACCTTAGGTGGAAATGGTCTTAGACTAATCATATGGACCCTAGGCAATGAGATATGTAGTGCAAAACAAGTTAAAAATTCTTAAATTTTTTAAAAAACTAAGGTTTCTTGTAGGTGGCATATCTCCTAAACAGTAGCTCAGATTTTGCTCCATAATATATCAGATCGACCACATCGAAATGATATACAACTTTCTTGAAGGAACCAAGAGCTGAAATGAAGTTTTAAAAACGAGTTTTATCCTCAAGGTCGATCCTGAGCACTTATGGTCGACCCTGAGTCTTGAAAAAAATGTATGGTAAAAATGGCCAGAGAGTGCAAATACCCAAGGTCGATCCTGGAAGACACTTGGGTTGACCCAAGTGCACCTTTGGGTCGACCTAAGTGTCTCCTAGGGTCGATCCTGATATGGGAATCTTACCAATTCGATTTTTTTGCCTTTTTTGGGTTTTTAGCAACTTCTAAACTTGGTTTTTGGGTCTCTATTTAATGGAAACCCCTCTAGTTCGTGGAGTATAACTTTGGGAGAGTATAGAGAGGGTTTTTAACTATCTCTAGAGTTTATAAAAACTCTGAAAACTATTTTTTCTCCTCCCCTTTGTTAATCCTTCTTGCTTCCTAGTTTTGCAAGTCAATGTTTCATTCTAGCTTGCTTGGACTTTCCTATTGATGGAGTCCATCTAAGAATTAATTTTTATCAAACCATCAACCCGTTCTGCATAGAAAAACTTGGCCAGAGTGTTCCAAAGCCTTTGCAAAGGAGATCGATCCAAGAAGGATCGTGGATGTGTGATTTGGTCGGTGGAATCCGAAGCCGTCATTGTCGGAGATCGATCGGAAGATCGTGGTTGTTTTCGAGACACAAAGAGAAGTACGAGCGGCTGTGGTTGATCATGGGACTTGTGAGTACGTGATGACTTTCCGAGGCATGGAGGACTAAGAACTGAAAGATCGTATTATCGAGTCCAAAGGAGTCAAGTTCAAGTTTTGTAAGTTCTTGTTGACTTTGTCTTAGTGATATCTCTTGGCTGGACTTGGTCCAGTGGTTTTTCCCGGAAGGGTTTCTACGTAAAAATCATTGTGTTATGGTTTGCTTGTTTCTCTCTATTTCCGCAGTTTAAGTTCATCATCTCATAAGTTAATTACTTAATTGTTAAAATTTTAAAAAGGGTAGATAGACTTGTAGGGAGACCTAACCAACCCCTTGATTTTGTGAGTTCTCAACTCAAACCTTAGATTTGAGATTCACTGAATTTTTTCAAATGAAACCCTAGCCGAGTAGTGTATTCTTGTTTTTAATTTTTGTTCTTTTCTTGTAAACATTCGATTGCATAATAAAGAGAGTTGTTTCGACAATGATTTTAATGACACAATTATTCTCAATGGTGTTTTCCTTGTCTTAGGTTGAAAAGTTAAGGACTTTAAATGAATATAGGTGATGCAATATTAGGCTAGAGGTGGATTCCTCTACCCCTAGACTTCTCTTATATTTTCACAAATCCTTTGTAACTGCTTTCTAGTTTAGATACTTTAGCGTAATTTCATTTTAATTTAGATGAAGCAAAATTCAACTCTTCAATCCTCAAGTTTAATTTGATTTAGAAAGGATAATATTAGACTAGCACAATTCTCTGTGGTTCGACCCTTGCATGACTATCCTATGGGATTAATACCAATTGCAAGGTATATAATTGAGCGATCAATGATCTTGTCATGCTTGTGCGTATATTATCATAGTCAGTGAAAAGTAATAAAATCCTTGGTTAAATTACACCTTAGATTATTAGTCAAGAGTCATCGAAATTCTATCATAGCATCCCATAATACTATGATAAAAATCCTAAGCAACAAAACCATAATTCAAGACTCGTTTACCCGAACAATTATCACAACATGTATTACCAAACATCATACATTAATCATCATTCATCATGATATATTTTTCTCAAGGTTTGTAAATTTAGACATGCATAATCATGGTTATGAAAATAAATCATGTCATAATAAGGCATTCATCATACATGGACTTCACATAATGCATACATAGAGGTAATAGTCCCACAATCCCTAATAGCACAAAACATAATAATCTTGCATCAAACCATGGATCATTTAATCAACCCCGACATACATCCCTTCCTCTATATTCAATCATACATACTTGAATCAAAATCAAGATCTCGTCATACAATAATAATCATGGTAAAACTTGCTTAAGGGGAGTTTCAACGATAAATAATCAGGCTTAATCATATTATTACTTCAAAACTTATCTTAAAATTCTTTATTAGCATTAATGATCATGTTATTGATTGTGATGAAGTCATATCTACATTTCTTGATCGCTTCCTTACGATCTCGTGCTTGCAAATAGCCTTTGATCTTAGTCTTCAAGCCATTTTCTTGTCCTCCAATTAAAAGCATATAAATAACCTTAGGTTTTTTTCTCCTTAGATCTCTAAAGCTCTTATAATGGTTGTGAAACTCTAAACCTATGAGTTAAAGCCTATTTATAGGGTTTGGAGCTCTAAACCCTTTAAAATTTTCTGAAAAATTGTGTTTTAAAAACTCTATGCGCATGTCGGTCAACCTTCGGAAAGACTGAGTTTTATCTCCCTCTCTGTACTACATTTTTTCCGTAGTCAATTGACCGACTTTGATTTCAGTCGATCGAGTTGGATGTCGGTCGATCAACTTTTGTTTTGGTCAACCAGATTGCTCTATTTTATTCTCTATAGCACTGTTTCCTTTATAGCAAACAACAACAACACCCTTTTCTCTTCAGTACTAACCAACAACACATTTATTTTCCTTTAAAGAATTTAAGTAAATGTTGTTAACTTTTCATTTCATTTACTTTAAGTTTTAAATTAAAATAAAGAAGTACTCTCTATTTGGATTCCATAAAAATACTTAGAGAATCAAATTCCTAGTAAATCAAAATCTCATTTTCCAATTTTAGGCCAAAAGATGAAAATCCTGTTTGTGTAAATCTGCCATAAAAGTAGCAGTTTGCAATTTACCCACTCTATACTCAATATTAAAATCACATATGTTTATTTAACCCATAACATCCATTGATGGGAGAAATCATCTCTAAATTCGACAATTTATGTTTTTGCTAAAACCACACCCTTCTTATAGTTTCTGTAATTCCTATACTTAGTCATTTTTAAATCAACTTAAACTCATCAAGGAACAAGGCATCAAATGCATGACACGAATATTTGAGAAATAAAATACAGGTCTCTACATCCTCCCCTCCTTATAAGAATTTCGTTCTCGAAATTAGATACTTTAGTTGAACAGCTGGGAATACTTTTCTTAAACTTCATCTTCTCATTCTCACGTGGCTTCCTCTACCGAATGATGTTGCCAACGCAAGAGAACCAAGCAGATTATCTTCGTGCATAAGACGTGCTCCTTTTGATCCAAAATTTGAGTCAGTTGCTCAAACTTGCTCCTTTTGATCCAAAATTTGAGTCGGTTGATCAACCAAGGTCAAATCTTCACGAATCTCTAGCGGTTCAAGATCAGTGACGTGAGACGGATCCAAAATGTACTTCTTCAACATGGAAATATGGATGACATTATGAACAACCGCCATATGAGGAGGTAGGGCAACTCGGTATATGACTTCTCCAACTCTTGTAATGATCTGAAAAGGGTCCACATATCTTGGGCTTAGCTTACACCATTTATCGAACTGCATAACACCTTTGGTTGGAGAAATCTTGATGAACACATGATCTCCAACTTGAAATTTCAGATCTCTCATTCGAGTGTCTGCATAACTCTTTTGCCTAGTATAAGCAGTCTTCAATCTTTCCCTGATTATTGGACTCTATGTGTTGTTTTCTCAATGAGTTTGAGACCCAAAAGCTTCATTTCACCTACTTTATCCCAATATATAGGTGAACGACAACTTCTACCATACAATGCCTCGAATGGTGCCATCTATATACTGGCTTGATAACTTCTATTCTAGGTGAACTTAACAAAAGGCAAATGTTCATCCCATTTTCCTTGAAAATCTAGCATACAAGTATGTAGCATATCCTCTATATATAATTTACTGTCTTTGTCTGTCCATCTATCTTAGGGTGAAATATTGTATTGAAATCTAGGCGAGAACCCATAGCTTGTTGAATTTTTTTTCAAAATCTCGAGGTGAATCTTGGGTCTCAATCAGACACAAAACTAACTAGCACTCCATGCCACATCCGGACTTACCACTTTAGGCTTGCCGGTGTCCGGGCCTCCACAGTGCATGCCGATTACCGATGATGGGATCACCATCTCGCTCTCATCAGTGTGGCGGCCACCGGAGGCTTTTTAACCTTCCAAAAAAAAAAAAAAAAAACTAGCACTCCATGCAAACAGACAACTTCATTGATATACAGGTTCGCAAGTTGATTAGAGTTGAATGTGGTACGATATGGAAGGAAATGAATTGTTAGGTCAATTAATCCACTACAACCTATATAGCATCAAAGTTCTTTGTTGTCCCTGACAAGCCCACTATAAGGTCCATAGAATGTTTTCCCACTTCTATTCCGGAATAGGAAAAGGTTGAAGAAGTCCTGCTGGTCTTTAGTGTTCAACTTTTACTTGTTGGTAAGCCAAACACTTAGACACTTATGTAGTGTAGAGACCCAAAACTTGCGTGTCTTGATAATTGAGCAAATTTAATGATAAAATTGATTTTGGTGCAAATTACTGCTTGTTATGTTTCTCTATGTTAATAAATGTGTTGTGGCTTTTGACTAAGAGTTAGGATGAAGAAAACAACCAAAACAAGAGAAAACCAAGTCAATAATGTCCAATCACACTTGGATATTAGTTAATCCTCCTCCTGGAACTAAAACTATAGGTTGTAAGTGGATAATTAAAAAGAAACTTAAAGTTGATGGGTTTATAGAAAAATATAAGGCTAGATAAGTATACAAGAGATTTAAGCAAAGAGAAGGAATATATTATTTTAATACATATTCACCAGTATCAAGAATTACATCTATTCTGGTATTATTTGCTATAACAATCATATATAATTTAATAATTCACCAAATGGATGGTAAAACAACATTCTTAAATGGTAATCTAGATGAAGAGACTTATATGGATCAACCAGAGGGATTTATTGCTCCTGGACAAACTAATAAATTTTGTAAACTTGTAAAATCATTATATGGTTTAAAACAAACTTCAAAACAATGACATGAGAAATTTATTAATATATTTATAACTCATGGATATAATACAAATGAAAGTGATAAATGAATATATTACAAATATAATGGTGATTGTGGTGTAATCATTTGTCTATATGTAGATGATTTACTGATTTTTGGAATAAATCGAAAAACCATAAATGAGACAAAAGAATTCTTGTCATCTAAATTTGACATGAAGAATCTTGGAGAGACAAATTTAATTATTGGAATTAAAATAATAAGAAGGGATGGTGAGATAATTTGATCTCAATCCCATTACATTAAAAATTATTATTAAAATACAATAGGATCGTAGTCATGTTTGTTCTCCATATGATCCTAGTGTTCATCTATCACCTAATGAAGAAGATAGTATAAACCGAAATGAATATGCTAGGTTAATTGGAAGCTTGATGTATGTTATAAATTGCACACACCCGGACATTACATATGCAATCGGGAAATTAAGTAGATACACTAGTAATCCTAGTAGGGAACATTGGGATGCAATTAGCAGAGTTCTTAGGTATTTAAAAGGAACTATGGATCATGGACTTCACTATGGCAGATATTCTATTGTACTAGACGGATATAGTGTTGCTAATCGGAATTCTGTCTCTGATGAATATAAAGGTACAAGTGGCTATATATTCACCGTTGGTAGCGATGCGGTTTCTTGGAAATCTAAGAAGGGGTATTTTGGTTATTTTATACTCTAAGGGCCTTTTGGTCATTTTTCACCTTAGGGGCTGAAAATTGAAGCACACTGAAAAAGAGTTTTAAAAAGAGAGTTTTTAAAAGGGTTTTGAAAGCTTTTGGAGAGACTAAAAGGAGAGAAAATTTGGGGTGCTTACAGTTGCCCCTCTTTGTTGGAGGGTATGGGCACGTGAACGACAAAGACTATAAGACCTCAAGTTTGCACATGTGTGTGGAAAAAAACCTGTAAAGCTTAACAAAATGATAAATTCTGCTTAGACTACTTGCCATAGACTATATAATGGACGAGTGGTAGAGGACAGGGTGTGCTTGTGCCAAGTCAGCACTTGTTGTGGATGAAAAAGATGATAGTGCATGAAGCTATTTTGCTATTCGACCACACGATCGAATAGCAGGGCAGATGATGTAAGTGAAGAATTCAAGATTAGCTTCACAAGAGGCTGTAAGTGACGGTGACAACCGTTTTAGTTACTCCTTGAAGAGTGAGCGAATAGTGCAGTGTAGTGTGCAAATGCGGTGAAGGCTGATCACACAACCACTTCACAAGAGGCCACAACTGAAAGCCGGTTACACGACCGTTTTGATATACTCCTTGAAGAGTGAAGGTAAGTTACATAATCAACTTCAAAAAAATGGATAAGAGTTCATGATGCAGACAACCACACGGTTGCCCCACCGGGTAAGATGTCATGGTGTAGATGTGGGCAAGCAAAATTGTGACACCAGATTGAGCCGACGTTCACCAACATCAGTGCACCACTTCACACCAAATCAAAGGAGGGGTGTGTATACCACATCAAACCCAAGCCCTTTTGTGGATTTGGGTTTGTCTTTGTGGACAGACCTAGTCAAACAAACCTCTGCGGATTAGCCAAACAGCCTGTCCCTAATTGAGCCCTTACGGACTGACTCCATGAGTTAGTTCGTGGGTAGACTTCAAAAGTCAGTCCTGCAGACAGACCCTTGAAATAGCCCCACGGAAAAACAAGGTCAAGTCCTTTTCAATGACCTACTCCATGGACCAAATAAGTCTTGGACCTAGTTGCACTATACCCTAGGTGGTAGTCAGTATCTGACTGCCACGTGATAGAGAATCCCTGATAAAAGATGGACTCTCTGGCAGCTTTTGACGATCCCAAGATAGGGATCACCTCTTCTTTTCCAATAAAACAGTGTCATATGATACCCAATCCGAAAGGGAGAGTAATCTCCCCCCTTTTCTTGGAATATAAGATTCTTCCTCTTTTTAAGGGAAAAGTCTTATCCTCCAAGGTTTTTAGAAAAAGAAAACCAATTTAGAGTCCTTCGAGAAAAAGGACTCCTAAACATCCTAGGTTTCCCCAAGATAAGGGTGAAGGGGGATCCAGATAAAAATTTATGTGGAAACTGGATCCCCTAGATCTTAACACCATAAAAAGCATCAAAATTATCTAAGGGTTTTAGTCATATCACCTCGGTGAATGTTTTTCACTGGTGAAGCTTAATCCACTCGAACGGTCAGAACTCTTTGTATAGATTTCTCCGAAAAAATACTAGAAGTTCAATCCTTATTCTTCGTTATCCCCACGAAACTTTAGAATCTCCTTTGAAATTATAGAAGCAAGAGGAAGAAGATGGATCAATGGTGTAGACCTTCTATCACCAATAATACTAAGGTTCACAACCCTAGATTTGCAAAACCCAACTAGGACCACCAATATAGCTCACGAAAATCCCTAGGGGTCTCCCCTAGAGCTCACGGTTTGGAGCGAGAGAGGAGAGGAGAGAAAAAATTCTGGAGAATTCTACTTAATGGTCTAGGGTGTTGGGGTATTTATAGACTAGGATCTTATCCTAATCCTACTCCAACTTGATCTTATCTAGTAGGATTTATTAATTAACAATAACTCTTATTATTAATTAAATAAACTCCTACTTAATTTATAACGACTTTAGTTATAGTAATCCTAATAATTAAAGAGTCTCTATTATAAGAGGATTCCTTAATTAAAGGGGATAAGTCAACATCCTACACCAAAGTAGGAAACCTAGTCAAACTAGGAATCCACAAGGGGGGGTGTGAGCTTCTATGGGGCATGGGATTTGAGGAGTTAAAACTCCTTATTGTAATCTAATTACAACAACATCTTAATCCTAATTGCAATCCAACACTTGGATTTTAATTCCATAATAAAAGGAATTATATTTAAATAATTATTCTATTAAACAAATCCTAATCCAATTAGGATTCCTCAAGTGGGCGCCCCACCCTAGGGTTTAAACCCATGGGCTTTGGCCCATATTAAAGGTCCATTTTAATGGGTTTATGGATATGGGTCAAACCCATTTCCCCTTTAATTATGTTAATCAAATAATTACTAAAATAATCCCTTAGTTTAAATCAACAATTAATTTAAACAATAGATTAACTATTAATCTATTTAATTAAATGATTAACTTTTAATCACTTAAAATAATTTATTAACTTTTAATCAATTATTGAGCTTGTATTTCTTATGTGAGCACCTCCACAGATTGCTCTGGGACATTCTTATCCTGGCTTATCCAATGTTATCCCATTGACCTTAAACGGGAATTACATCGGAATTGCAAGTGACGTGGGATATCCATGTTGTAATTGAATCCCAGTGTATGAACATTAACCATTATGGATCCCGCCACATGAACTTTTAAATTCGATATATCCTTCCAAATACGTTATCCTTAATGGGTATTCGAGATTAACATACTATCTAACCCATAGCCCATTGCAAATCATCCGGGTTTCCAAGACTTATGATTAAGCCATGAGAAACAATTTCTCATGAAAAATATTTTGAAAAAATCCTTTTATAAGTATAATACCTTTTAATAAAATTATATTTCAAAAGTTATTTTGTTTTCAAAATCACCTACGCAGGATTTAAACTTAATCAATTGTTTTACCCGGAACTTGGATAATCTCTCAAATTAATGAGCATAGATTTCTTGTTTGAAATTCATCATGACTCGAACAACTTTCTAACTATCCAACTATCACTGTATTGTATTCCCTGAGTTAGAAAATACGCTGGTGGAATCAAAACAGTTAGATCACTGCCCATTCATAGATAAACTCTTCAGATCTAAGGATCATCGAAACCGTTGAATGTGAATGAGAGACCAACTATCTGATAGTATGTTTATGCAAGAGGTCTCTCATTGAATGCAATCAGTCAGTGTACATTTAAGCACCCATATGCTGATGTGTAGTCTCCACTACAATAGTTCGAGATAAAACTACATCTCAATTGTTGAAAACATCTTAGCATTTTGGTAGCCATATAAGTGAAGTGCCCAGCTTCACCCACAGTTGTGACTATATAAGGTATAAGGAACCGAAAAGTTATATCTACCTGTGATAATCTAATCACATAACGTTCCTACAATATATCCTATGGACCTTTATCGATATCTCATATCGTATAGATCATCTCATGATCATGGTCAATTACCCATAATGAATACACAATAGATTAAGAAGAAGCATTTATTAATCAAATTAATAAAGTTTTAACAATCTAAATGACTTTTTTGGGTATCATGTCCAACAATCTCCCACTTGCCCTAAAAGTCACTGTGCCATAGATTTCAATCCCATACTGTCTAAGTGTGTTACAAAAACTTTATCTGATAAAGCCTTGGTCATCGGGTCTGCAACATTAAGTTGAGACCTAATCTTTGTAACCACTACATCTTTCCTGTCAATGATCTCACGAATGAGATGATACTTCCGCTACCCATGTTTCATCCTTTTGTGGTTCCTAGGTTCTTTGCTATGGGTTACTGTACCATTACTATCACTAAAGAGAGTGATAGGTTTGAGTGCTGAAGGAACATTTCCGAGCTCTTGTAAGAACCTTCTGAACCAGACTGCTTCTTTTGCTGCTTCTGAAGCTGTAATATATTCTGCTTCTGTGGTGGAGTCAGCAATACTCTTCTGCTTTATGCTGCGCCAATTGAGAGCAGCACCACCCAGTGTAAACACATACCCAGATGTGGAAGCTCTATTATCCGGATCAGATTGGAAATCGGAATCAGTATAACCCAGTCCAACTAAATCTTCTGATTGAAAGCTAAGCACATAATCCCTAGTCTTTTTCAGGTACTTTATAATGTGCTTCACTGCAGTCCAATGATTAACACCTGGATTGCTTTGGAATCGACTAACAAATCCCACTGCATGATAGATATCCGATCTTGTACATAGCATGGCATAGATAAGGCTCTCAACTGCCGAAGCATAAGGGCACCTCTACATCTGCTCGATCTCATCAGCTGATGTAGGGGCCATCTTTTTAGACAAAGTAACACCATGTCTAAAAGGAATGAGTGTTGTCTTAGTATCACTCATATTGTACCTAGAAAATATCTTATCTATGTAGGAAGTTTGGCTAAATCCCAACATTCGGCATTTTCTATCTCTCAGAATCTTTATTCCGAGAATATATGATGCCTCTCCCAAGTCTTTCATTGATAAATGCTAAGAAAGCCATATCGTGATTGATGAAAACATCCCTACATCATTCCCAATGAGTAGAATGTCATCTACATAAAAAAATTAGGTATACTACCGCTCTCCCACTGTCCTTCTTGTATATACAAGATTCATCCAAATTCTTTTGGAATCCTAATTCTTTGATCGAAAGATCAAATCTTTGGTTCTAGCTTCTTGAAGCTTGTTTCAAACCATATATCAACTTGTTGAGTTTGCATACCATGTTCTCCTGGTTAGGAGCAATGAAGCCCTCTGGTTGCTTCATATAGATGTCTTCATCTAACATTCCATTAAGGAAAGCAGTTTTGACATTCATTTGTCATATATCATAGTCATGGTATGCAGTTATAGCTAGCAATATCCTGATGGATTTAAGCATAGCTACAGGTGAAAAGGTATCCTCATAATCAACTCCTTGAATTTAAGTATAACCTTTTGCAACAAGTCTAGCTTTATAGGTCTCCACGTTACCATCGGCACCCTTCTTCCTTTTGTAAATCCATTTGCATCCAATTGGTCTTATACCATCTGGTGGATCTACTAAAGTCCAGACACCGTTGTCATACATGGAATCTATTTCAACATTTATCACTTTATTCCATTAAGATGCATTTACATCCAATGTAGCTTCCTGATAAGTATTAGGATCTTTATCCTCATCATCAAGGATAACTAGATAAACTTCATTATTGTAATACTGAAGTCTATCCAGTGGTCTAGAAACTCTTTCAAACATTCTCAATGGAACAAAATTAGGAGAAATTAAAGTGGAAGGATTAGGTTTAGTTTGGATACTGGCTGTGTCATATTTCATCTCATGAAATTCAAATTTCTTAAGGAGATCCATTTCTTCCTCCAAGAAAGTGGCATGAAGCCTAACAACTATTGTTTGGTCTGCCTTGGAGTAGAAATAGAAACCCTTAGTTTCTTTTAGATATCCTATAAAATTTCATTTCTCTGTCCTAGATTCCAATTTAGTGGGTTCGAGTTTGTAAACATGCGCAGGACAACCCCATACCCTTAGATGTTGTAAACTAGGTTGTCGTCCAGTCCACAATTCATAGGGTGTAAACAGAATAGACTTAGATGGAACCCGATTTAGAATATAAATGGCAGTTTGTATAGCATATCCCTAAAGATATGAAGAAACATCGGCATGACTCATCATAGAGCTAACCATATCTAATAAGGTCCGGTTTCTTCTTTCAGAAACTCCATTTTGTTGAGGAGAGGTAGGACTTGTTCATTGCGAGATAATCTCATTATCTCTTAAGTAATCCATAAACTCGTTGGTGAGGTATTCACCACCTCCATCTGATCGAAGTGTCTTTATGGTTTTGTCAGTTTGATTCTTAACTTCTAATCTGAATTCTTTAAACTTTTTCAAGGTGTCAGATTTGTATTGCATCAAATAGACATATCCATATCTAGAATAGTCATCAGTAAATGTGACAAAATACCGGTATTGACCTCTTGCAACAATGTTAAATGGACCACATACATCACTATGTATTAGTCTTAACTTTTTTTCGGCTCTTCCTACCTTTTTAGGGTAAGGCTTCTTGGTTATCTTCCTTTCGAGACAAGACTCGCATGTAGGGAGTGGTTCTACCTTGAGGAAGTCAAGGGGACCATCTTTTACTAACCTCTTGATCCTATCAAGATTAATGTAACCAAGTCTCCTGTGCCAAAGATAAGTAGACTCAGTACAATATCTCTTCATTCCAGACATTCTAGATGATGAGACATTGTCACTTTGCAGATATTCATTATTTACCAATGGAAATATCAAATAAAGACCATTAATTAGATTACCAGTTATCAAGGCCATTCCATCTTTCTTAATTTCAACAATTGAATTAAAATTGATTGAGAATCCATAAAATAAGTGTCTAGATACTGAAATCAAATTTTGATGTGCTGAAGGCACATAAAAGCAGTCTTCTAAAATTAATGTCTTTCCATTAGGTAAATAAAGAGTAAACAAGCCGATTGACTTCACTACAAAATTTGCACCGGAGCCAACTTTAAGCTTCTGCTCCTGTTTGGTCGGCTTTCTGGTTTCCTTGAACCCCTGCAAAGAATTATAAACGTGTATAATGGATCCAGAATCCACGCACCATGAGTTAGGAGGACCGTCTAGAAAGTTAGACTCAATAGTAATATGTACTTCAAAGTATCTCATACCTTGAGTACTTCCGCTACCCTTCTTAAGAGTTACGAGATAAGT
The DNA here is from genome assembly GCA_015143295.1 of Tetracentron sinense. NCBI lineage: Eukaryota > Viridiplantae > Streptophyta > Magnoliopsida > Trochodendrales > Trochodendraceae > Tetracentron > Tetracentron sinense. The sequence continues at coordinate 41,624,072 of CM026553.1, read as the reverse complement.
CCTGCAATTCCTCTTCCAGTGGCCTATTTTACCACAGTGAAAACACTTTCCATTGCCTTTGTTTTCGTTACCAGCTGTCCCTGAAGAACCTTTGGCAACTCTTGCCTTACCCTTATTGTCTTTAAACTTTCCTTTGCCTTTCTTCCATTTTCTAAACTTTTTAGATTTCTTAGAGGTATCAGGTTTATCAACGATTAAAGTTTCACCTTTAGTTGACTTTTTGATCAAATCTTCTGCAGCCACAAGTGAGTTCATAAGCTCACTTAGTGACATTTCACTCTTGTTCATGTTAAATTTAACACAAACGAATTGAAGGATGGAGGGAATGATTGCAGAATTGTGTTAACTTGAGTGATGGAATCCATCTCTCCACCAAGAATTTCCAGTTCATTCAATAATCCCATCATCTTTATGATGTATTCCCTGACTGGAGTTCCCTCAGGCATCTTGGTGTTAACAAAGGATTTCAACTTTACTTGTCGAGCTGAACTATTTTGCTCACCAAACATCTCATGAAGGTTTTGCAAAATGTCAGAAGCCTTATTCATGTGTTCATGCTGGCTTTACAAAATGTTATACATTGAAGCTAGTGTGTAACACTTGGTCATCTGATTGGACCTCTCCCATTACTCCAACTCAACCTTTTGAGCCGGTGAAGCATCTGAAGGAATTTTGGGCTTAGGTGTTTTAAGACATAGGTTAAGGTTATCCACGACAAACACAATTCTAATCTTTCTTTTCCAGTCTACATAGTTAGTTCCTACTAACTTTTCATCACGAAGAATTTCAGTTAATGGGTGTAGGCCTGTCATGATCTAATCAAATGACAAATAAGACAGTATTAGGGATCTATTGTATTCATTAATACCAATTAGATTATGGGTCTGTTTCTAATGGTATTGCCAATTTGGGAAGAATTAATTGGCATGGAAAACCTAGACACTGGCTTAATGTGATCCTGCCTTTGGGCACATCATCACATCGCCTTGAATAGGCAGATAGAAACTATCTTCTCCAATTTCACAGATCTCATCTTGTGAATTCTGGAGTATTCGATCTACTGTTTGATCTATAAGAGATATTATACTCACGCTTTGGCGTTATTGTATAATATCTCTTATTCATGTGCCCACCTACCATGAACCTAATAAACCCCTAATGAAAGCTCAAGCTTTGGCGTTATTGCTCCCACTATTTGCTTATTCAGTTTTCACCATGTTCACTCATAGGTGAGAGGGATTTGGCCCGGCTTTGGCCTGTCAGCTTACTCACACTCCCCACTATAGGATCACATAGTGTAAGGTAGAAGATCATAATACTTAGGGATTTGTCCTCAGTCTTATATACACATGATATATCAAGAGCAATTATTTCAACAGAATAACTACACATATAAACAAATATCATCTTATGATAAATAAACAACAGTTATCATCTTATGATAATAAAACATTAGTATAAAAGATTAATCGTTATGGGTCAATAAATTAAAATGCATGGATTCAAGGGAATATGATAAGAACAAAGGTAGCTTGCAAACTCTTTCGCGATCCCTTCCTTTATCATCTTATGTAGATCACATCGCAACATCCTCCTTCGCAACATGCCCACCAATGCATTAAATAGAATTTAAATGACATTAGGGAAACCAGTATTCTATTCGTCATTTTCAGGAAAACCGAATGAATCTGTCCTTTACAGATTGCCAAAACCTACTACATATTAACCACTAGTATGAATGCATGAATGATAAACAATTTATCATATATTATGACCCATAACTATAATCTCATATAAAAAAGATACTACATGGTGATGGAGTGTTTTTTCTTATTTTTAAAAGGATTTAAAATTTGATAACAATTATCAAATCGCCCTATAAAAATCTATATCTTATATAGATGAAACCCCGGAAAAAATAAAACAATTATATTTTCCATAAAACAATTTTCATAATCAAATAATGCAATTTAGAAAAAATTTGAATGCCTCTTGAAAAATTAATTTAGAAAACTCCTTTTCCCGCTTTCGATTTTCGACTCAAGTTTTGATCCTAAAAAATATTGATTCTGGAAAAACTTTCTGCAAAAAAGTTGTAGATCTTTTCGACGGCTTCAAAACGATGTACTGACGGACCTAAATCGGACTTATGGTCATAAAGTTATGTTCAAAATACTGAAACTATATCGATTTTTCTAATCAAATACAAATCCGAAAATCCATGAATCAATTTAAATCGAAATAAGCTTTAATCTCCAGGAACGCTTAAGCAAGGGTGTCAAACACCATGAGATTTATTAATTAATGATCAAATCATTTAAAAGGAATTTCAAAATAAACTCTTTATTTTGAATTTAATTATATCACATATAATACTAATTTTTAAAATTTATATAATTGTCAAATCTCATTCAATAATATAATAAATAATTATTTATTCATCTTATGAACAAATAAAATAATAAAAACTACGAGCAATATTAAATAGATCTAAATTAATTCATCTCATGAATTAAATAATCCATTTAATTACCTTATCAAAATAAACAAAAAAATACTCCTAACCATGCGCTCTGATACCAATTGAAGGGGGATCCGGATACAATTTATGCGGAAACTGGATCCCCTATATCTTAACACCATAACAAGCATCAAAATTATCTAAGAGTTTTAGTCATATCACTTCACGGTGAATTGTTACACCGGTGAAGCTAATTCATTCGAACGTCGGAGAAAAAAAAAAACAAAAAAAAAAAAAAAAAAAAAAAAAAAAAAAAACAAAAAAAAAAAAAAAAAAAAAAAAAAAAAAAAATAAAAAAAAAAAAAAAAATAGAGAAACTCTTTGTAGAGATTTCTCGAAAAAAACTAGAAGCTACGATCCTTGTTCTTAGCTATCCACGGGGAAGCTTTAGAATCTTCCTTTGGAATATAGAAGCATGCAGGAAAGAGAGGATCAATGCGTGTAGACCTTCTATCACCAATAATTACTAAGTTCCAAAATCTAGATTTGCAAAACCCCAACTAGGACCACCAATATAGCTCACGCAAATTTCTAGGGGTCTCCCCTAGGCTCACGGTTGGAGAGAGGAGGAGGAGAGGAGAGAAAAATTCTGGAGAATTTCTACTTAATGGTCTAGGATGCTTGGGGTATTTCTAGACTAGGGATCTTATCCGAATCCATTACTCCAACTTGATTATTTATTCTCGTACG